>JAVCKT010001560.1:0-18401 GCA_032273925.1 Rhynchotus rufescens
CCCGGCCCGGTCCCGGGGCGGGGCCCCGCGCGCCCCTCCCGCCGCCGCCGCCGCCGCCTGGCCCCTCCTCTGCGGGGGGGCGGGGAGCGAGCGCCGCGGGGGGCCCCGGTCAGCGCGGGGGGCGGCCTCGCCGTTGCTGGGGGGTCAGGGTGCAACGGAGGTTGGCGGAGGTGCGCGGGGAGTGGGGGGCACTTTTCCAAGGTGGGGGGCGCGGGGGGTGCGCAAGGGGGGACTGGGGGTGCTTTGCAATTGAGGGTGGCTTCACAGTGGAGGTTGGGGGCATCACTTTGCAAAGGAGGAGGTTTGGGGATGCTTTAAAGGAGGGAGTGTTTTGGAGTGCGGGGAGGGAGTCCTACTGTAGCAGTGCCGATTTTGGGGGCTTTTCTGAAAGAGGGGGACCTGCTTTGCCAAGACTGGAGTGGAAATGGAATTGTAGCTGCAAGCTGCTGGAGTGACAGCACGCGGCAAGGGCAGGAACAGAGACAGGCCCCCCCGGGGCCAGGCGCTGGGGAGCGCGGCAGACACGGATGCAGGAGGAACGCGCTCCCCTCCACCATGCATATACATTTTTTTCACCTCCGATCCAGGGATAAAATTAAATAATAATTTGCATTAACGCATCGCTTTCCTTTGCAGCGCTCATGGGAAACGCTGCTGCTTGTTGCACGGCGCCTTCGCAGCCCCTTGAGCACAGCGCGCCCTCGCCGGCAGCCGCCGTGGCCCCTTTGTCCTTGTGTGCTTGCAGGCCAGGCCCGCGCACGGCTGCAGCTCCGGCTCCGTGTCGGGGCTCCCGCTCCTCATGCACAGCAGCTCCAGATGCTTGTGCACCGCAGATCCATGGTCCTTCTGCACTGTGGTTTCCACGTCCTCATGCACCACAGATCTGTAGTCTTCTTGCACTGCAATTCCATGTCCTCATGTACCATGACTCCCTAATCCTTGTGCACCATGGTTCCCTGGTCCACACACCCCAGTTGCCTAGTCCTCACGCACCACAGATCCATGATCTTCATTCACTGTGGTTCCTTGGTCCTTATGCACCATGCCTCCCTAGTCCTTATGCACTGTGGCTCCCTGGTCCTCGTGTACCCGGATCCCAGGCCCCTCATGCACTGTGCCCCCAGCTCTGTGCCACGCTTGCTCACTTGAGGGGCTGGGGAAAATGCACCAAAACCACAGGGATTCCACATTCAAGGTGTGAGCCGGCACCCAGCCCCAAGATCGGAGCACAGTCCTGGGCACCCACATCCCACGCACCCACTGCTGCAGCGCCTGAGCTGCTTCCCAGCACCCCTGATGCCTCTGGATGCGAATCTGCATCCAGGCGGATTCCAGAGAGCAACAAGGTGCCCATTAAGATCAATGAGCGTTGGACACTGCTGCTGTGCGCTTCCGCCAGCCCCGCACACTGCCCGTCGTTATGGTTCAGCTTCTAAATCTCCTGTAAATCTGTCTCAATCTGATGTGCTTTAGTTTGGGGTTTGTTAGCCCGGAGAGGGAGCTAATGCTGCCTTGTAGAACACCTTGAGCTTCACGCAGAGTGGTGGGATAGAAATAAAATATGCATCACCAGCATTATTTATTTAGCAAATCTATTTTGAACAATTCAATGGACTGGGGTGTTCAGCATCCCCCTTCCTCAGAAAGGCAAAACAAATAAAGGCAAGAGTGTTTGGAATAACGCCGGCCAAGCAGCCTCCCCTCTGTCACCAAGGTTATCCATCTCTTTACCCGACTCCCATCGAGATATTTCTCTATCAAGGCACCGACAACCAATCTTTCTTGCTGTCAGTGTGAAGCTATCATAAAGCTGTCCACTTGTCTATCAACTTTATTTGTTTTCATTTATCAAGCCAAGCCACTAAAAGCCTTTTCCTCGCGCTGACAGGGCCTGTAGTGGCTCCCTGCCGGAGCCAGGACACGGATGGGTCGGTCAGGGCCCACGATGCTGCCGGCGATGCTCCTGGGTGCTTGGGTTCCCTCCAGAGACCTTGCAGCCTCATGAGGCCGGGCAGCCACCGTGTCAAGAAGAGAAATTCCAGCCTGGATTTACCCATTCCTGGAAGGAGCCAGCTCTGCCTCTCCTAGATGGCACTGGGCTTGGAGCTGCTCCAGCACCTCCAAGGAGCTTTGGATCAGGCCCTTGTGGAGTGAAAAGCCTTGAGATAATAATTACTAAATTAATCAAGCTTCACCATATCCCTTGAGACTAATCAATTCCATAGTTATTTGGTTGTTTGAGGAGCCGTAACAGTAGGAGACCATCCTGCCGCCCACAGCGCCAGGCGCTGCTTTTACAGGTTCCATTTTTGCGTGCTGCTCAGTGCCTGATACTGGAGCATCCCGGCTCCATGGCCGGGATAGCACAAAGTGCCCGGAGCCCTGTGGAGCCGCTGGCCGGTGCCGGTGGACCCGGGCTTCATCACTTCCCTGCCTGGTGCCCAATGCCAGCCCCTCTTCTAATGCCCTTTTTGTCTCCAATTCTTGCTCAACTCAAAGGAAACTGTCCACAGAACTCCCCTTGCTGTCACTCGAACACCTTGCCTGAATCACTGTAGACTTGCAATTCCAGCCTGCTGCAGGCAGGGAAAACTTCTACCCAATTCCTTAACTTTAGTTGCATTGGCCTGGAAATCATTGAAAAGATTTACTATCCAAAGAAACTTTTCCTGCTGAAAAGGGAAAGGGATGCAGCAGGAATCCCAGGGCATCCAAGCGCCAGCAAAGCCAGGGTAGATGCATCTCTGCCACCCAGCTAGGACACTGCCCATTTAGCAGCTTGGCTCTTTTGGTGGATGCACATGGGAAACTAAGGGCTAATTTCCAGCCAGTCCCAGGCCGTTGCCAGCAGAGCATGGAGACAAATCCATTAAGTGACCCCGATATGGGGAGCACAGCGGTGCCCGGCCACGCCGCTGCCGCCTCGTTGCTGCCGCTCGTTAGCAGCGACCGCCGGCAGAGCCCGCGGGCAGCGCTGGCACCCGGCCACGCGGCGCCGCGGCGGGCAGCGAGCCGGCACACAGCGCCGCAGCCGGGCAATTAGGCACCGCGGCGCATTGCCAAGCGCGAGGGAGCCTTGCTGCGAGGCCGCATGGTCCCGGCCAAACACTGGGGAAAGCTGCAGGGGCGGCCACTGGGATGGTGGGATAAGGCATCCCGCAGGCTGGGAGCGCTGCTCCCCATGGGAAGGGGCATCCCGGAGCTCCGGAGCGCGGGCCTGGCTCCAGGGGGATGTGGCCAGGACTGGCCGGCCCTGCTCCAGCACCCGGTTTTCACAGCGCATCCTCGTGCAGCGGCAGCCCACAAAGCAATTTGCAAACCTTAATTACAGCGCAGCCCCTTCACGGAGCGGGGTGGGAAATTACTGCAGAACCGTCACCTGCAACCTGCATTCCACAGACAGGGCAGCGGCGCCTCCGCGCCCAGCTCGGCCGGACACAGCCCGGGGTTTTGTCGCTTCTGGAGGTGCCCAGGGGTGAGGACCCCAAGTGCCGCTGCTCCAAATGCTGGGAGAAAAGCAAGGAACGAGGCTCTTGGTGAGAAGCGTCGCAGGGACAATGACCAGGCCAGCGATGAGACAGGCCCCAGGACCCCTGTCGCAGCAGAGCACCTGAGGGGCTGCAAAAGGGATTGCAAAACTGCTCCATGTAACCGCATGTGGCCATAAAGCACAAGTTAGCGGAGTGGGGGTGAAGGGTCATTTTTTTTAGAGGCCTCCCAGTTCTGGGGACACGTTTCAGAGCATGGACTGCCCGGCGTCAGTGGAAGCTTTGCAGTGTGCACAGAGCCCGGGGCCGGGACCAGCGACCACGCAGCCTCATGGCTTAGCCAACACTTCCCCCTAGTGCTGGTGCCCCACGGCGGCCACGGCGCTGCCGCCCCGAGGGCAGAGCCCGTCACCGGCCTCTCTGCACCCGGATGGGCCTCCCTGTGCGGCGGCTTGGCCAAGCGCCCTGTGCCAATGGTGCCTGGAGAGGAGTCCTGGCTCCTGGGACAATCCAAGGAGCGGATTCAGGAGATGCTCCAGAGGCCATGGGACAAATGGGGCTCCGTTGGGTGGAGCTGGAGCTGCAGAGCGGGGATGCAGCGGGTGCCGGGGCATCCCACAGGGGTGGCTGCGCTCCAAGAGCTCCTGCATATGGAAGGGGCAGAGGAGCGGGCGAAGCGCCGCAGCCAGCCGAGCAGAAGGGCAGCGAGGGCGGAGGAGCAGCCGGCGCCAACGTGCTGCCCTGCACATGGCAGCTCAGCCCTCAGAGCGCCGCGGCCCTGACAGCTCCACACACACGGATTGGCAGCTCCCGAGGTGAAACAGTCCGGACACGGAGCTGCGTCAAGGCGCAGCTGCAAGGGAGGGTTTCATTATTTCGTTTTCCACCTAGGAAAAGAAGTTAAATAAACTGAGGCAAGCAGGAGGCGGCACAGAGAGCCGGAAAGGAGCCGGCGGGAGCAGGTCCACGTGGCTGGGTCGGAGGCTCCATGCTCAGCAAGGGGCAGGAGTGACCACAGCGACCCCGTCCCCAACGCAGAGCTAGAGCCCCCAGCAGCACCACACGGAGTGAGCGGGGAAGCCGCCTCTGGGAGCAAAGGCCTTTGCCAGGAAGCAGCAGGAGGCCGCGGGAAGTCCGGTTGCCCCCAGGCACCGGGAAGCGCTGCTGGACGGGAGAGCTCCCCACAGGATGCGAGGGCAGTGACTCCAAGAGTGCCCGCAGCAGCTCTCCCGAAGGCAGCTCCGTGCCGGCACCACAGGGGTTCATTGCAGAGCCCCCCGCAGCTCCAGCCCAGGGGTCCGTGAGCTGCAGCCTGGGAGGCATCAGGCTTTCTGGTCGCTCGGAGGCTGTGGGTGTCTGTGAGCCCCGAGGGGCCTGTGGGTGTCCAGGGACCCTCGTCCCGGGTCCCTCCACGTGGGCGTCACTGAGGACACTGTCCTGGACGCAGCAGTTCCTCCCGGCAGCTGGAACATCCTCCGGCTTCCCACAGTATCCGCACACGCGGGACGGCCCCGCACACGTGTGAGGTCACCTAGCCTCGCTCCCCCGGCCTGGAGCGCATGGGCAGACACAGACAGCGGCTGCGGGGCCTTTACAGGCACTGCTGCATCTGCAACCACGTCCTGCTCTCCCTGCGGCCGGCGGGTTCCCTCTCAATCATGTCAAACAAATCCAGAGAAAACCAGGTTTGAATGCATCAAAGTTCAAGCCTCCACCTGTCTGCATCCCCCAGCAGCGGCCCTTTAATGCTGCAAAGATGCAAACTCCCCCAGGTCTTCATTATGTCTTACAGGCCCAATATTATATCAGATTATGGAGTCATTAAACAAAAAAATTGTACTCCTCTCCGTCCAGAGGGGCCCCTAGTTACCTTGTCTAAATATAACAGCATCATTTTTAACCAAGGAGCTGGTACGGTCCCTTGGGCCTTCATTATATTTCCTGGGCTGGGCTGGGAGCTCCTCACGGCGCGCGGGAATGCGGCTCACTCCGGTGCCGAGGCCTCCTGCGCTCCCGAGCACCAAACTCAGCTTCGCAGTCACCTCCTTGCACGCCCTCCACGCTGGGACCAGGGCACCCACACATGATCGTCACCCTAACGGAGCAACAGTCCAAAGAAACGGGGACATGAAGAGAGAAAAGGTATGTGGCGGGTCAGCTGTGTGCAGTGAAGGGTGGCAGCAACAGGGGGATGCAGGGAGCTGCACGGGCACAGCCCCCGCGCGTCCCTGTCACCAAGGGGCACAGCCAGCGGAAGCGCCCAGGGGGACAAGGTGCCCGTGTCCTTCCCCACTTCACACTGGGAAACCAGGAGCAGCCACCAGGACTGCGCGACACCAGCAGCACCACGGACTGAACCCCAAGCCCCAACCTGACAGGGGCAGCTCTATCCTCCTCATCCCTCCCCATCCCCATCCCCATCCTCATCCTCATCCCCATCCCCATCCCCATCCCCACTCCCACCCTCCCCCCATCCCCATCCCCACCTGCATCCTGCCCAGCCCCACTCCTCAAACCCCCCTTCACTGCAGAGAACGGAGCCGGCGCCCGGCCAGCGCTGACCCCGACGACCTCTGTGCCTGCGCTCGGGCGCCCGCTTCACACGCCGGGCCCGGCACCGCCGCAGGAGCTGGGCCGCCGGGGCCGCCGGGGGCCTCGTTCCTATGGCGACTGCCACGATGCCGATGTCACCGCCCCGGGCGCTGCTTTTGGTGCTTGCAGATCAAACGGGCAGGGCAAGCGGTGCTGGGGAGAAGTACACAGAGAGCAGCGCCTTTAATGACTTCAATTAAGGACGCAGGAGCCGGCGGCTCCCCCCAGCGCCCGGCGGGGACGCGCTCAAACTTTGCCGTGTTGAGTAGAACTTCGCATCACCTTCCTCCCCTGCCCTTCTCCTCGCCCTCACGTCGGCCCCAGCCGGGGAGTGCGGGCACCCCGGGAGCCCAGATGAGGAGATGGGAGCAGGGACCAGGATGCAGGAGGGTGCAAACCCCCAACCCACTGCATTGACCGGGGACGGCAGCCCTGCTGTGCTGTGCGGCCACCACCGGGACCCCAGGGATGGGCGATTCCCGGTGGGAGGAGGAGGATTTCTCCTGGGTTCTGCCTCTCCTTGCAGCCCCTTCCTCCCCTCAGCTCCTTTCCCACCACTGTCCTTCCATCGCGCTCCTCCTGCTTGGGGACACTGCGAGCCACGATGCCACCGCAATTGAGCACCTCAAGAGGCAGCCGCTTCCTGCCCTCCCTCCCTGCTCAAAGGGAGAGGAGACACCAACACTCTGGGCCCTAAAAAATAGATAAATACGAGAAAAGAGCAAAGCGGCGCAGGGTGGCAGGGACGGGAGGGTCAGGGTGTTCACCCTACCCTGTTCCGAATCGGGACCCTCTGGCTGGTGCAACCCAGCAGCGTCAGAGCCCTGGGTGCTCCACAAGGATCCAGCTCCGAGCTCCAAGGGGATGGAGCAGGCGAGAAGCATCAGAGCCGCCGGCCCGGAGCCCAGTGCGCCCCATGCATGGGAGGAGACAGGACCAGCGTGCTCCAAGATCCATCTCCCCTCTCCCTTCCTCGCTCCGATTTGCATCTCTCCGTAGAGCAGCTCCTGTTCCAGCACAGAAGGGCTCTCTGTTCAGGTCTTTCCCCCCCTCCCGCCTCTTCACCAGCAATTGTTATGTTAAAATCCCCAGGACATGTTTCTGCAAAGAATTAAAAGAGGGTGAGGAAGAGATTGTTTTCGTTAGTGTCTCACTAAGTCTCTGACCTTGAGCGTGAATAGAAAACAAGAAAAAAGGGACTTTATGCTAATATCACTCACTAAGCACAAGGGGGAAAAATAATAATGGCAAATGAAGATTATGAATGCAAATCAACTTAATAAAGAGACAGGGTCTGTGCAGGAGTCTTGTTTTGCTCCCGTACTGAAGACTTGCATTGTCTGGCTCTGCTGCACCCTAGGTCTAATCATTACAAATTATATCAAGATAGGAGAAGAAAAGAACAGGAAAGGTTTAATTTTCTAATTATGACATTGTTCCTCTTCCCTGCTTACATCGGCTCTTTTGGAGAGGCCCCTCACACTGGCTCCAAACTTGCTTTCCTCCGGTTAACTTCCACCATCCCGAACTTGCGATACTGGGACTGCTCCAGGCTCGGAGGGGACCCATGCGGAGCACTTGGCACAACAGAGCCCGGAGCCGGGCAGGGAGCTCTGCGTGCTCAGATCCCAGCACTGGAAAGTAGCCGCCCACGGCCCTCACATGGAGTGGGATGCAGGGGCTCGGACCGCGCTCAATCCCGTCCGGATGAGGAGCGGCGCGAGGCCCTCCCGGGCCCACGTTTGCTCGTGCACAGGGACGTCGCGACAGGAACGGCCTCTGCGCTGCACATCCAGGCTGCAGGAGTCTAAACTGCTGCTTTTGGTGGTGCAAATGCATCCATTCTGGGGTGAAAAGGCTCCCTTTTGTGCCACAGAGGGCCCAAGGCGCTTGGAAGGTCCCAGCCTCGCTGGGACACGAGGGGTGATGCAGCCGCCATGTCCGTGCCTGGGAAACCAACACCCCGGAGCGGCACCGGTGGCACAGAGGGTGCTGCGTTATTGGAAGCAAGGAACAATATTCCTCACTTACACAAAAGAAAGAAAAAAAAAATCAAGGTCAATTCTATTTAAATGAGCCCTGCACTGGCCTGGGAGAGGAATCAGGCCCCAATCCAATTTAAAACTGATGCCCTGCTCAATAAAAGCCCGCTATGCTCTCTGATGCTCGGGCAGAATTAACTGGCGACCTGCAAGGCCCCCAGCACCGGCCCCGCTCTGCCCTGGGCAGCAGGAACGTTGCGGATCAAGGAGCCTGCCGCTGCCCAGGGATGCTCCTTAAAAACGGCATCGCTAAAGGCCGTTTAGGAGCATTTTAATGCAAACGCGGGAGCCGGGAGTGGGGGCCTTTCCAGGCATCCCAGATCCCTCCCTGCAGCTGGGGTCTCATCCCAAGTGCCGCAGCGGGAGCGGGAGGCACCTCCCGGCTCCAGTGCCGTCGCCCCCGCGCCCAAACCCCACGCGCGGAGCACGGATGGAGCGCGGAGCCGCGAGCGCCGCTCTTTAATCTCCAGCAAGCCTTTGACAACCTGTCTCGTCCCGGCTTTTAGCTGCGTGAGAGCTGCTCGCTAATGGAGCATTAACCTTGGAGAGCTGCTGCAATTACTCCAACACTAATTCTGACAGTTTTCGGTGTATCTGTTTGTTCTTTTGACAGGCAAAAGGAATCTCTTTTTAAAAGCTGTTTGATACATTTGAGACCTTCTGTCCATATTTCCTTTTTTTCCTGCTGGAGATGGGGAGGTGGGGGGAAGCACCGTGCAGCCGCGGTGGTGGCGGCACCAACACGAATATTGCCTCCCTTTCAGCCCCCTTTTAAGAGACAGAGGCGCCCGGTCTCTCCTGACCTCATTAGGGTAATTAGCAAAGCCTTTTGAAGCTGGGAGAACCGCTTGGAGCTGGGGAGGGTGAGGAGAGCAAAGGGCCCGTGGAGAGTGGGGCTGTGGAAAGGGGTGGAAAACCTTCCTGTGAACACGACCCACAGAGGCACCTCGGGATGGGCCTGAAACCCACATGTTTTTGGGAAAGAGATGGGTGAGGAGCTGCCCCTCCTCTGGAAAGGGAGAAAAAGTCTCCCCCGGCATGATTTTCCCCTAGGAAAAGGGTGTTTTGGAGGAAGGGCCTGTTGCAGCACGTGCTCACGCAGCCAGGCTTCCCGATGGGAAATGTGACACTGAACGGGACTGGAGCAGAGGGAGCACCTGGATGTGAGTGGGGACGGACGTGGGGACGATGCTGGTGCAGAAGAGCCGGCCCTGGCAGCCCGGAGGGGAAGGGGAGCCCTGGACAAGGCCACGCAACCCTCCCTCGCCCTGGTAACGCAGAAAACGCTTCCCCGCACCTACGTGAGCCAGCCGCGGAGCCAAAGCAACCTCCCCGGATGAGCCGAAGTTATAATGTGGATAAAACCTCTGCTTTTAGGGGAAAAAAATAGCAACGTCTCAAATCTTTGCTCTAGATCACGGAGGGCACAAACCTAACACCTCTCTGCATCACTCATAGAGGGGCAGCTTGATGGGAGAGAAAAGAGGATTAAAATAACACTGGCAAGGAGGAGATCACAAGATAGCTGGGACCAGCGCTGGAACTGGCAGGTTCCCAGTGACTCCAAGCCGGAGCAAGGGCCCCTGAACCGACTCGCAATTCCGGCTTTTCCTTTTTTTTCCTTTGCATATTCCTGTTATACAACAAGGTTTCCGCTTGCCTTGGCAGGCCCAGGGAGCTGCCAGGGAAACGCTCCGTGTGGAGACGCGGTCCCAGCGCTGCCGCTCGCCGGACACTCGCAGCACAGGGCAGGATCTCCACCTCCTTTGCTGAAGTGGGCGGCCGAGCTCAGCTCGAGCAAGGGAACGTTTAGGCTCCGTTTGACTGCATGAGGTTATTTTCGTTAAAGCAGAGAGAGCAATTAACCAGCAGCATGTATTAGGAACATATCGAGAACGCGCTAAATGCTCCGTCACTTGGTTGTTGGAAGCGCGGGCGCTCCAAAGCCAAAGGGAGCGGAAAGAGCAGGTTTTGCTTGAGGGCGGCGCCGGCCGGGGCTGCACGAGCCGCGGGAAGCGCAAACAGCGCCGGGCCCGGCTGCCCTCGGCCGCCCGGCGCCTTTGGGTCCGGTTTGAGGGCAGAAACGAGCCCAGCCTCAGGGCCAGGGGCTGCAGGAGGGGCAGCCCCCCTGCTGCCCTCCTGCCTTGGGTATGCCCAAGCCCTGGGGGGCCGCGTTAATTAAAACTGCCATTAATTCCCAGCAAGCGGCTATGGGAAGCCATGAGAAACCCCGGGGAAGTGAATGTGACCCAAAGGCTGCAGAAGTGTCCAGGTGGTCCCCTCTGCCACTTGCACCTGGCTGGACCAGCATCCCTCTCCTGCGGGGATTTCCTCCCATCCAGGCCTCGGGGCTGCGTCCGCTCGGTAGGTTTCCTTGGACATGGGCTTTGATCTGGCGACGCCAGGTAGGGAACACTGAAGTGCGGCATCTGAGACATTCATGTCCCATTTAATTTTAGGGACATTTTCTCCCTGCGACATGTGCATGGCTATTAGCATGCACCAGGCATATGACAGCCCCTTTAATGTTTACTCATCCTTAGATTGCAAAAATTGTTGTGTGAATCCCTTCTTCAATTAGCTCTGGTGCTCAACAAAATAAAATAAAATATTGTTCGGGGCCAGCACAGTTATGATCATTGCTTTCCTTTCTACTTTTATTCCCTAGTGCAACTTAAAAAGAAAACACTTTTCATTCTCCCCTGCAAAGCCTCCTTTAAATTTAAAAAAACAAAACAAAAACCAACCAACATTTCTAAAGGAAATCTGTCTGTGGATGAAGTGCTACTTCCATTCACCTTTCTATTGCATAAGGCGAAAAATAAAGATCAGAAGAAGGATTTATACAAAAAGCCAACTAAGCAAAGGCAATTTTTTATGTGGAAGAGCCATGGTCATTGGACCAGAGGGCTCCCTGAGTGGAATGGAGGAGGCGTCGGAGGAGAAGGTGCCACAGGTCCTCGGATACCTCTGGTTCTCTACACGGCGCCCTCAGGGCTGGCGGATAAAGGGGTGATTTGGGGGGAGCACCCTGGAAACTGCCCCAAATGGCCCCGGTCAAGAGCCCCCGACCTGCTGGGGTGCCCAGGGCTCCCGGGGACCCGCAGGAGCACAGCTGCCCTCGAGGGACATTTTTATGTGGAATTTCCGCTTCCAGGGAGCCTCGGGCAGCCTAAAAGCTCCTGGGTGCCGGCATGGAGGGCCCTGCAGCCCAGGACTGACGCATCCTTTGCGCACAGTTCAATATTCTACCTATTTTTCCCTCTCTGGGTTTTGTGGGGCTCACAGCACCTCCTGCTCTGTACAGTGCATGGATAAAAACCTCCTGCAACAACTATTGTCCGTTCTTTCACCTTGGCAGATCCTGACCTTACAAGCAAATCGTCAGGAAAAAAAAAAAGGGCAGAGAAAAGAAACCCGCCTTTCTGAGCTCCGCACAGCAAGCCAAGTGCTCTTCCTATGCCCGCAGAAAGCCGAGCAGCCGCGGCCGCCTCCCCGAGCGCCACAGAGCTTATTTTGCACTCCGCGGAGCGCAGCTCTAACTTACAACGTTTCGGCTGCAAACAGACTAGCGAAATCAAAAGCGCTTACCACCGCTCAGCAAATGGCCTGCAGTTCCCATTTCAAGGAAAGAAATTTGCATCCAAAGCATCGGGAGCATTTTAACTTGAGTTTAAAATAAATTCAGGGCAGGCACATGCCGCCAACGTGTGTCTGTGACTGGAATCCCAGGCACAGTCAAAGCGAGCGTCTCCCCAGGCAGCGAGCGGAACCGGAGCAAGGTGAGAGCTCGGGCTCCAGTGCTGCAGCGGACACGGATCAGGGCCCGGACACAGATCAGGGCCGCGACGCGGGGACAGGAGCACGGCCGAGCTCACCCGGAGCCTGCGGGCTGCTGCCCTTGGTGCTGCGTGAGCTCCTGGCCCATGAGCTGGAAATGGGGGAGTTTTGGGATTCCACCCCATTTCAGGGTGCCCACAGGCTCTGGGGGCATCACTGCAAGTGGAAGGGAGCAGATTTGGAAGGGAGCGTCTGCTGAGCCCTGGCACCGCCGGAGCAGCCCCGGTCCTGCAGAGCGGCCTTCCCTGGGCACCGGCTCCCAACCCGTCCCGTCCCGTCCCGCAGGGAGCCGAGCGGGCAGGCGGCCTCGGTCGTGCCTGTCCCAACAGCCGCAAGAGGCCTCAGCAGAGGCTGCTGCCTCCCAGCTCTGCTCCCAGCCCCTGCTCTGTCCCCAGCCACGATCCCGAGGCTTGAGGAGGCGCGTTGTCCTTCCCAGGTGCTGGGATGTGTTTCGGGCTCCGGCATCGGGCTCTCCAGCGCCCGCTTGGAGGCATGTTCGGTCTGTTAGTGCCATCTACAGGGTGCCCTGCTCGGAGCTGTGCTGAGCGAACTCACCCATGCTGAGCAAGCTCACCTGTGTTGGGCAAGCTCATCTATATTGTGCAAGCTCACCTGTGTTGGGCAAGCTCTCCCGAGCAAACCACTAAGCGAGCTCACTCTTGCTGCATGCACTCACCTGCGCTGCACTAGCTCACCTGCGCTGCATGCGCTCTCCCATGCTGCACAGTCTCACTGCATGCGGCTCGGGAGGAGTCCGTGCGAGGATGGAGCAAGGTTAACCATGGAGCTAAAGCCCCTTCCCACCTTGGCTGCTCCAGGCTGGGGCAGGGGCAGGAGCCAGACGCTGTCTGTGCACCATCCCCCTGGGTTAGCTGGATGAGAAGCAGATGTTTAGAGCAGGGAACTCCCTTAGTTTTATTGTGTTTTAATTCTTTGCACCAAGACACATCCCTCCCCTGAGGCCGTTCCTCCCAGCTGCCTCCCAATCGGATCAGCAGAACTGGAAGCAATTTATCCTGGAATCCACCCAACTTGGGCATGACTTGGTCTCCTGCCCCAGGGAGGATGGGGGCCTGAGCTGCAGGCTCCTTGGGTAGCAAACAGGATAAGGGACACAGGGATACACAGAAGCCCAGCAGATAAAAACGACACTGGAAGCCAGCGCCGGCCACGGACAGCACACAGCTCCGGAAGGCTCCACAAGACATCCCGACCAGGAGGCAGCCCCAAGAACAACAGGAACCCGCTGCCAGGCACTCTGCAATGGAAGAATCCAGCGAAATGGAATGTTATATTTTATTGGTTTGAAGATACAATGGAGGTGGGTGCTGTAAACAAAAGGAAAGCAAAACAATCATCAATACAGGGCTGGTTGCTATTTAAAAATGAACCAGCGATTCAAGCAGGAGGGTGAACGATGTGGCGCCCTCCTGGCCTCCGCTCGGAGCACAACAGCAGCCCGCGGCACCCGGTGCTGCAGTTCCCACCAGTCAGTCACACGTGGCAAGCCCAGCAGGACCGGGAAGCCCCCGGTAAGAGCGGAGCGCTGGTGCTCACGGCTGCCCCAGCACATGGGCTGCTCCACTCGCTAGGTGCTCAACAGAGAGAGCGGAGGGTTCAATGCCGCCCTCTGAGATCGGAGACAATTCCGTAAACTTTTAAGGTTAGGCTTTGACTTAGACTCTGGAGACTGCTGCAGCAGGCGCGGTGGTGCTCACCTGCAACACGTGGGCCAGCGGCTCCACGGAGCCCCGTCTTGCGCAGCCCAGTCTCGCTCCTCAGCGCCTGCTCTCGTGTCCCCCAAGGGCATTTGGCCTCGTCTGGAGCACGCGGGGCCGGGCAGCAGGTGAGTGGCAACGGGCCGAGCCCGGGGCCTCCTCTCGACACCCCGATTCCCGTCGGGAAACCCAAGTGCAGCAGCGGGATGGGGGCACCAGCCGTCCCGCCCGCGTGTCCGAGCACCGCAACTCGCCCCCAGAACCCACCAAAGTTCTGCCGAGAACAGACCGCCCAGGCCACCAACACGGAAACCAGGCAGGCGCAGAGCAACAAAACTGCAGCCGAGACGCCCCAACGGGGCGCCGTTCGGCAGGGTCACCCAACGCAGGGCTCCAACAGCGGCAGCTGCCAGCGAGCTCCCCACAAACCTGTCCTGGCCTCACTGCTCATGGGCACAGCGCTCCACGGACTGCTGCTGCAGCTTCAATTTACATTTTTCTTTCAGAAGATGAGATGGGTAAAAGGTGTACTGAACAATAGATTTGTACTTGAAGGAGTCTCAGATCTATTATTAGCATTTTTTGTTTTCTCCTCTCACGAAATGCATTAACGATCATTTAGAACAAGCGCAAGTCCAACAGAGCAGGAATGTCAAGTTTTGCTCTACAAAGAGCTAACGCAGACTACAAATTCCTTCCAATACGTAGTACGGTTCAGAGGAGAAGAAAATAGCCACACACGGCCCCTGACTACGGCTCAAAGCTGTTTCTAGCCAAAACGAGGTCAGATTAAAAGTGACAGCAGTTCTATGTTGCAGCTTCAGAATCGTCATTTTATTCTCCATAGGATGAAACTCGCTCCTTTAAACACGTATGTGGTGCACAGATCTCGGGCTGGCACACTCTGGGGTAATCCAAGCCCTGCAAATTAATTAGTTTTTGCCTATTAGTACCAGAAGAGGGGCTTGTAACAAGTCCTGGCTATATCCGCATCCTTCCCTCCTCAAATTCTGAGCACCTACTACAGCAAAATCAAGTTCCATCTAAATTATTTTGTGACAAGAGCTACAGCTGGATGTCCCCTCTTTGAGCAAAATCATTCGACTGTTAATATTAGAAAACGTTCTTGGAATCACTCATTCCTGCAAGGTGAGGAAGCTTAAACCTTGCAAAACTAACCCATCCAATGGAGAGAAATGCCTAAAGAATAACCAAATATATCACCTCAAGTAAAGAAAAGCCAAGGAACGTGTCAGTCGGAACGCTGAGCCAGAGCCTGTAAGCAGACTGGAATACAGTTACTTACCCAGCTTGCGTACGATGCTTTAAAGAAACTGTTTTGTGAAGGGAGCTGAAGAGCTAAGGAAAGGATCAGCATGAGCAGGGCCCGCACCTGCAAGGAGGCTGAATCAAACAAACCAGCTCTGCGATCACCCCAAGGGCAGCAAAAGCCGGACTCAGCTGTTGCTGCCGTCCTCACAGAGGAATGCAGCAAGCCTTTTCATCTCTGCATCAGCTAAACAAGCAGAAAGCATCCAGAGTAGGCATGAAAGGATAAAAACTATATGAAATTAGGGCACATTCAAGTAGTGTGTTCACATGACAACATTACTAAAAATATATATATATAAAAAAAAAAAGAATTCTTCTGCACGTGTGCAAGTCAGAGAGCCGCCGGGACCCGAGGTGACGTTTCTCCGGGAAACTCACCAGCGCGCACGGATAAACGGTGCCCCTGCCCACGTGAGTGCCGGCAGCGCAGCCCTCCGCATCCTGCCTCCGAGTGGATAGGGATTTGGGAGCAGCAGCTACACCCTGAGCTCACACACGACCTGCTGCAAATCCATTCAGCATCACTGCTCCACAGGGACACCCCTTCCACCCCGTGCTCTTTTGTTAAGTGTCTGTTTTGTCCCCTTATCTAGAAGATAACAAAAAAAAGAAAAGGAACCCTCTCTCCCGAGATCCTTCCAGCCTTCCTTTCCAAGGGAAGCAGTGCGGCCTCCAAGCTGCACCTCTGCAGCAGGAGCTTCCTGGCCTGCAGCAGCAAAGGCACCAGCCGGGGGCTTGGGACGCAGCTTTCCAGGTACAGCCCTTCCAGGACCCACGGGTGCTGCAACAGCAGCACTTGGCAAGACGTTTCTACCCTCTTGGCAGTAGGTCCTAACAATGCCATTAGGAAAGAGATTTTCTGCACACATTTGGTCTGCATTGTAAGAACCCAAATATCAAGCCAAAACTCCAGCTAAGGAACCCCCCAGCCTGCTGGGCTGACATGCGACGCAATCCGAGTACCAGCAGACAGAGCGAAACTCCGGGCCTCCCTATGAAGAGATTATTTCTGAGCCAGGGATGTCTCAGTTTAAGGACCATAAGGGCCTGGCAGTGCTGCCTTCTCTGCTCCTCCTTTTGCAGAGGACAGTGATTGAAAGACAAGGCGTTTGTCGCACCAGGAGCAGCACAGCAGCCCGAGCCCGGCACACAGCAGGTACCTCCCTGGTGAAGGGGCCACCGCAGCCACCAGCTTGGGCTGGGAGAAGCAGCCCCAACACCCACAACCCCCAGGCTACGCGAACCGACGCTCCCTCGAAGGAACGGGTCCTTTGGGCCCACTGGCACCTTGCACTTGTAAACATGTTTTTGCTCTCCAAAGAGCAAGACAGACCTGTAGACCTGTATTATCATCATGTGCAACTACAAGCCCTGTAACTACAAGAACTGGGACGCATTTAACTCATTGCTCCTTCCCCCTGAGCTAAGGCAACACTACCCACATCCCCTGCCAGCGTAACAGATAACAAGAGCCCTCCCCGCTCAACACATGAGGAGTTAATTACAGAGACATTTACTAAAGAAGTAACTCGATGCTGCACGAAGGAAACAGGATCTGCCTCCAGAAGAAATCCACTTGCCTGATATCTTGAGTGCAGCAGTCAGCAGAGAGGGAGATGAGCACATATAAAATACTGAGAAGATCCACAGGCCAGCAGATAGAGCTGCAATATTTGAGTCCAGAGCCAGAAGTTTTCAAATGCTGAGTCCTCATTCAGGAGTGACATTTCCATTAGCAAGCATCTCCCTGTGCAGCATCATTGACTTTGCAACTCCACCTTCCCCAACAAAAGGAAATAGGAAATTTCCTGTGAAGGAAATAGATTTGGTCCCCTTCCCCCTGCCCCAGCTACAGAAGTTTTTGTGCTGTTAAGTAGTACCCATTGTAAGCAATTAGAACAAATAAAACTCGAGGATTGGTAAGGCGATTCCCACTAGTGGACTTGCACATCTTGGTCAGTCTATGTAGCTGAAGCCACTGGTCAATCCCAAGTCATCTGGAAAATAGAGAACAGAGAACAGCAGAATGAGCATGGACAATCTGACGGATCCCTGCAACTCCGGCCAGCTGGGGGAGCTGAGAGGCCAGGCAGGGAGCTCTGCCTGGGGACACACTTCTCCTTGGCCCTTAAAAAAAGACATCTCCCAAAATCAAACTTGCGTGACCCACCGGCTGGCAGCCGTCCCCGTAACAAATGCCAGTGTGTGCCCCAGCAGAACCACAAGCTCTAGCTGCGATTGCACTTGTGAGTTATTCCTCCACTTGACAAACAGAAAAGTTTTGTTTTACTCCCTAATGTGGGGAGCGAGGGAGGAGGAGGAGAGGGAGGGCAAGTCCCTTGGGACGCAAGGGCTCCCCATCCCTCCTGCCGACGTGTTAAACACCAGCAGCCTGTAACGCCAGGCACGTCCCTTTCCACATGCTTGGTCAGAAACTGAAGGGAAATGAGATAAATCTGTGTGTTAATGCAGAGAGACAGCACACCGAAAAGCTTAATTCATACAGATCCAGTCGTAGGATCTGTCCCAAGCTTACACATCTTCGGAAACCCTTGGCAATTTTGAGGAAAAAAATTGCAAAATGTCCATTTACCGCTTCAGATTTCTTGTCTCAAAGACTGTGTCCTCATCGCTGTCAAATGAGGCCATCTCTATGTTTTCATCGTAGTTTGAAAGAAGGCCGTATTTCTTCCGTTGAGGTTTCTTCAACCTGAAATTAGTTTTGAGCTCGTTTCTGGGCCGCTCTGATCTGGAACTTGGGTACACAGAGATTGCAGTAAGTGCTCGGCTGCCGCCAGCACTGCCGGCTCGCGAGGACTCGCAGCCTCGGGGCAAACCGAGCAGGAACGGCGCCTTTCAGCACGGGAGCCCTTAAGGCAACGGATAACGGGGTGCATTTAGAGGGGCTCCCCATGAGGAAAAACCACCAGGGCCAAACGGGCAACCTGAGCCAAGAGGGGGAACCGGAGCAGGGAGCAGCCACGGGCTGGGGCAGGGGGAATCGAGCTGAGGAAACGGGAACTGGGCCAGGAGGAACAGCCTCCGGGCCGGGGCAGCGGAGGGAACCGGGCTGGGGCGCGGGGAGAAGGACGAGGCCCGGGGGAACCAACTGCTTGGGAAGGGCAGGGGGCACCGGGCTAGGGAAATGGGGGGGGGCACCGGGCGGCGGAACCGGGCCGGGGAAGTGGACGGGGGGAGTCAGCGGGCAGCCGAACCGGGCCGGCGCGGCCGCACTCACCGCAGCGCCCGCAGGATGAAGTAGAGCGCGGCCAGCGCGGACAGGGCGCTCAGCACGTAGACCGCGCGCTTGAGCACCGGCAGCCCCGCGCCGCGCGGCAGCCCCGCGCCCCGCCGCGGCCCCGGGCCCGGGCCCGGCCCGGGATGTGTGC
>JAVCKT010001562.1:0-38602 GCA_032273925.1 Rhynchotus rufescens
AAACCCGCCTGGATGCCGCCCTGTGCCCCGTGCTCTGGGTGTCCCTGCTGGAGCTGGGGGTTGGACTAGATGATCTCCATAGGTCTCTTCCAACCTCAACCATTCTGTGATTCTGTATGTGATTCTGTGACAAGTTGAGATTATTGTCAAGTCACCTTCTCTCTCTAGTAACCATTTTAGGTAATATCTAAAATGAACCTATATATTTTGATGGATTTTTCCTTTTTTTTTTGCGCATATCCAATAGTTAGAATGTCTGTTTACACCGGTCTGGTGCACAATTAGAGCAATATGCTAGACAAAGAAGGAACTCCTATACATAGACATTAGTCTATGGTCTATTAGTCTTCGGTTTATATGCAGGCACACATAGACATAAACATACATTTGGATTCATCATTAATAGACAATCTGTAACTAAAAATATATGACATCTTGTGAGAACATCATTGGGAGAGGAATCGATTGGCGCTTAAAAGGCTCTATGCTCGTTATGTGACATAACATAACTGTCAGGAGCTAAATTTGCTGGATAAAAGGTGCCCATTCTGCTGTGAGGTACTAGTAAGGTGTTTATTCAGTCTTACAGCATATAGCGTGGCACTTCTTTATTAAACATCTTTTTAATCCATTCCATGCATATTAATTCAGACCAGTATGGCCACAGTCATGGTCCAAGGCTATATATCTGTAAGTTTGTAATGTTTCGGTTTGATTTAATCTGATTACACCTCTTAGAAACCTATAGAATTACCAATTCTGTCTTAAATGGTTTTTCCTAATGTTAAATATTAGAAAAGATTGTTCTGTTATGAAGAAAATAAAGTATTATGAATAAATAAAAAAAAAAATACACCTTTGTGTTCTTACCAGTACTGAAAGTTTAGAATAATGAAATAGACAAAAATTCCACAGGGTACTAAATTTTCTTTATAGTTTTTTATTGATGGTTCATCATTTTAATCTTCTCATATAGAAGCAGACAGTACATCATTCCCAACCCCTTAATAAACACACTGTAGCACTGGCTTCATTGGAGGAGCGAGTGCTGCTATCAGCAGTTTTTCCAGAGTTTTATAGGATCCAAAAGACACCCGACAAGATGCATTTGCTTGCACAGTTGTGAAGGCGTTTGTCCCTGTGCCACTCGCACAAGGACCTTTCCTCCCCGCAGGAAACGGCTGGAAAGGTTTCGCGAGTTGCAGGAACACAGGCACGCTGGGAGGCCTGCAGCCTGTCGGCAGGAATCACTGCCCACATGGATGCCGCTGGAAATCAGGCAGCACGAATCGGAGTTTCCTCTCTCTCAACCCATATTCCTGCCTTCTCCGAGGCACAACTTTTATCCACAGAACCATTGGAAGTGACTGCTGGGGCCACCAAGCCACCTTTCCAGTTGTGCCTCAAGTGCCCTAGCACACATCTCCATCTGCCCATTTTCACTTCAATCGCAGCACCTTCATTGCAGGACATGAAAGACAGGCAGGGCAGCCCCTGTCCTGCCTCACACAGCACTTCCTGACTATTAATTTAGTCTACTAATTCTTCTAACCTGATATTTTATTTTGCTTTTTATTCCTCTTCTGAAATGTTTGGCTGTCTTTAGCCTACCTGAACCCACTCCCCTTCAGATTGCGAAGAAACCCAAAAGCCTCAATTTTTCCTCCCTTTTGCTGCAACTATCCAACTGTTCCTTTGCCTTCCAATCTCTTGCTCTATGTGCTGAAACTGTTATTTCTCTTCAAGCTTCTGCATAAACCCGCCCTCCTGGTGCCTTCTTTGCATTTGCTGTTTCTCTTCTCCTCAGGAATCTTCCTGCTTCACCTTTCTGCCCGTTATTCTGGGCCTGCCTTCATGCCGAGCCACACACATGAACCAGCTGCCAGTCCCAGCTCCTCAAAACTCCATCAAATCCACTTGTTCCTGAAATCTCCTTTAACTTATTTCCAATGACCTTCCCACCCAATCTCCTCTCACCCAGCTCCTGCTCCTTGCCTAACTGCCCTTTGCTTCACTTAGGTCATGAATTCCTCCCTCTCCAATGAACAAGCACAAAGATTCACCAAGTGCCACGCAGCCCTATGCATGAACTGCCTTCTAATTTCATTTGAGAGCTCTAGTTCCAGTGTGGGTTGAGGCTACCTACCTCCGAGCACAGGAGGAAAGGCTGGGAATATAGCGAAGGAAGCAGAGCATGAGCCAAGGCAGAGCAAAGTTTAGACAAAGGCTGACATTAAAGAACATTCATACAAGGAAAACCAGAAGATAAGCTCAGGTCTCATTAGCTTCAATAACAGGTTTTATCTCAGAGACAAGCTGGAAACCACTGTAAACTATGAACAAGCCCTGTAACAGCATGATTAAATGAAGCATCAGGTAACAGCAGTCTCCTTTTTCTCCTTAGTGTGGCCCAAATTCACGTATTTCTCCTCTCCCCCTAGTGCTCTGGATGTCTTTGGCAGAGCTTTACTAAACTTTACACTCGCTGACCAATTCAGCCCTAACTGCAAACGTTTCTTGAGGAGGAAATTTTTAATGTAGGAGAGTAACTTAGAACTTGGACATAAAATGAAGCCCTGCTTTGCACAGCACAATTGCACTGCACCAAAGTTGCCTCCAGTTCCAAAAAACGCCGAGAGCTGCTGTGCTCTGAGGGCCCACGGACCCGAGCCCCTACACGACGCCGAAGGCAGCTGCACAGGAACGTGGCAGAGAGCACGTGGCAGAGAGCAGGTGAATGAAAATCTTACCAGTTATGTAAATAAATACAACTCTAAGCACCATTAAAACACAACTTCAGCATATTTTGTCTGTTTTACTACACCTTACGCCGTGTAAAATGCACAGTTAAATGAGCACGGCCGGAGCTGAGGCTCAGCCCGGACCTGCCTTGCACCAGGAAGGGGCCTGAGGTGCCGAACGCCCAGAGCTGCAGCTTCCTGCAGCCCTGCAGTTTGTTGCTGCCTTGCACCCCTTCCCCACGTGTAAACACTCACGTGAAGCCCGAGTTCTCGTTCACGAGGCTGGGGCATTACTGCCACACAGCTACGGAAAGGGAAGCATCCAGCGTTACACAGCAACGTTGAGCTCTAGGTTTAGTGGGGTTGAACCTGGGGGAAAAACTGCTGCCAACTGGCATCAGAAATTCCGCAGCTGCGAACGTCTAGCGCTGCTTCTTGCAACAGTGGGTGCTTCAGAGCAGTACTAACCCTACTGCAAATGCTCTGAATAGGTTCCAGCTTTACTCCAAGCAGCAAATGCTTCTCTGAATGTTTTATGTGTAAATGCGGTGGAAAGCTGAGTGTGCAGCACTCACCCCATTCCTCTTCCAGCGGGTAGGGCTGGGTGCACTCCACTGACTGCCCACTCACTCTGCCTACCATCTGCTGGGCCGGGGATTAGTTCTGTGGGACAGGTTGCCAGAAAGAGGGAAGCAGCAGAAATGCACAAAAATGACACTGGAAAAAAAACCTTAGAATTATTTCAAGTCGTTTAGTCTGAGCATTGACATGTTAAAATGGGATGAGTACGGTAAGTGCTCATTAGTTGCCTCTCCACTGAATTGGCAAATTCTGCAGCAGAACTTGAAGATTAGTAGCCGGGTGGATGGTTTACAGCCTTCAATGTGTTGCCATACACTGTGGGACTCATCTTTTGAATGAGCTTTTAATCAACTCAAAAGACAATATGGCAACTCGCAGCCTTTTCCTTTATTGAAGCAAAGTCACAGCATTTTCAGCTCTGTCCCGTCTTGTGAAAGCAAGAGTTAAAGGAAAGCCCCTGAAGTTTACATTACTAACAAGGAAAGCATTGAAGAAAGCCATTACACGCATATTTCTCTAAAATAAATAATCTACAAGGAGTGCTTTTTCTTCTTAAAAGCAGTCTAAAAATGTATAAATCCTACCGTAGGGAGATCAAAAGATATTTTAACAACTTCCAGTATTTACAAACAATACAAAAACTGCGCACGCCATCAAAGGATGCAAAATTCTTCTTAAAAATTAAAAGCTTCATTCCTACTAAGAATCGAAGTTAATGGTTTTCTTTACAATTGGAAAACCGTTAAATGCTTTTTATTATTTGTAAAATATACAATAAAAACAAACCTCACTAAATTATTACGGTTAGAAAGAAAAGAAATACTGCAGGCAAATCAAAAAGGAAAGTAACCGTAGCTTACTCTTTGGTAACCAAAAGTTAGCAAGTATCTGGTATTTCAAGTGAGGAAAAGCAGGAACCTTTCCAGTTCCGAGAAACACAAGAAAGACTGCGGGAAAAACCTGGCTCCCACGTTCCCATTCGGAAAGATTGGCTCTGCCTACAGCTCCGTAGTGCAAGTTCTCCAAGTCTAATTTTGTTTTTCGGTTCCGAAACCCAACGCTTCCCAACTCCGGTGGGATTTGCTCAAATCCTCTCCCACCTTCTTGTTGTTGGCTACATCCTTTGCACACATCCGGCTGCTGCAGCTCTCCAAGGGAATACGCTATCTGAGGAAGCAACTCACTTGAAACTCAGTGTTTCATGTCACAGGGGGGCACGTGTGGCTGCACAGCAGCTAGAACTGTGTCATCAACCTGTGCTCCCTTGCCCGTGTTAACCAAGTACTTCATTTTCCCTCGGGAAAAAACAATAGTAGCCTCAACCGATTTATAGCCAGTGAGCTGTCGGCATTAGCAGAAGGTACTTCAGCTAACGTGGGTGCATTTCCTAGGGAGAAGCTGTGCAACCCCAGTGCCAAATCCGCCCCGTCTCGCAGGTGAGCGTGCCCCATCCCACCCCTCTGTGCTTAATGAAGTCCAAAGTTGCACCAGTAAAAGGCTTGGGAAGCAAGTTGCCGTCTCGTGTCCCAGAAGTCTTCCCATTCCTTTCCCACGTTTACCCCTACGTTTTGCTCACACAACTGCAGTCTCAAGAAAAAGAAAAACATCCCCCGCTGCCGCAGGCTGCGCAGAAACTCCCCCTCGCCCGCCCCGAGAGGACCACTAAGGCTTTGCACAAGAATTTCCTCTTTCCTTAAGCCACAGGCCACTGAAGGCCCTTCCCGCCCCAACCCACCATGCAGAACCACCACTGCTTCAGCATTTAAGCACACGCATGCAGTTCATGGAGTAAATGCTCCGCAAAGGAAACTTGTCCTGGTCTGGGCTCTCTTCTGGGATACAGTCCTCTGCCATCTCCTAGGCTAACACGCTTTGCCCTTGTCACTGCCTCTTAACTCTCTTCAGCTGAAGGGCTCAGATACTTCCCTGAAGTACCCTGTTGAGTCACTAAGTCCACGTGGGTTGGATCCAAGGTCTCCTTGCAGTCGGGGTCCTCGGCGTAGGGAAAGTCACTTGTGTCCATCTCATCACTGTGAAACACCTCGAGCTGCCTCTCCTGCTGCTCCCCCAAAGTCCTGCGAACCCTGCCCTCTGGCTGCTCCACCGCCTCGCCGTCCCCTTCGCTAATGACAGTCATGGGGCTGCTCTGGATGCGGTTGCGCACGTTGTACTTGCTGCTGGCGGCCGAGGGCGGCGTGCGGGAGCGCCCGTAGCGCGGGCCCGAGAAGGAGAGGCTGCGCGGCATGAGGCCCTCGCTCCTGGCCCACTCCTCCTGCGCCCGCCGGCTCTTGCTGGGCGAGCAGCCGGCGGCGCCGTCGCCCGGCTCGGCGGCGGCAGCGTCCGCCCGGGCGCGGTGGAAGCGGGGGTCCGTGCTCCTCAGCATCTCGGCCGCCGACATGCGGGAGCCGGCGTCGCCGCGGCTGCCCTTCTTCAGCAGCAGCGCCTTGAAGTTGTCGTTGCTGGTGCTGCTTTTGCGCACGCTCCGCTGGATGGAGCCCGCCTGCCGCAGGACCGCGGCCGCGGGGGACGCCCCGGTGGGCGTCACGGGGGGCGACGGAGAGTGGTTGCGGCTGCGCTCCTCGTCCGAATCCTTACGGCCAAGGACTTTCCTTTTGGATCTGCGGTGGAAAAACACAAACAGGGACAAGATGGAACAAAACCGAACCTGCTTTTCTGTCTCCCCTAAGTAATCTCCGCCTCTAAGGATGGCAATGAATTAAGCTAAGGAAGAGAAGGAAAGTGGGAAAAGGCACCTCAATCTAAGGTATGAGTAAGAAGACCCCCCAAACTGCACAAGAATCAACGCAAGTCCCGGAGGGAAAGGCCAATTGTTCTTTTTCTGCAAATCTGGAACAATGAAACTGCTATAACTGGCAATACTGATGTCCAAAACCATTCAAATTTAGCAAAATAAATTTTATGGAGTCATTATCCAACTGAGCCTAATATTAATGCATTATTAAAATAATTCTTAATGTTATTTGTCTGTTAATTTGGAGGTTCAATTAAAAATATGGCATCTGTTTTGTTGTTTTTTTTTTCCTTTTTTTCGGTGCTGTTTCATTCAAAGCACCTGACGCTTTCTGGAGAATTGGAGAATCAGAAATGTAGTTTAAGGTGTTTGCCTTGAGAAATTGACGTTGCAACGCACTACTCCAAAAGTCCAAATTTAGTAAAATGAGCCAGACATAACTATTCTGGATTAAGTGGTTCAAAACAAAAGAAAAAAAAAAAAAGAAATGGGTAGTGAAAATGGAGCTTTCGAGCTTCTAATAAGGCGCATAGTCAAAACACACTATTCTGCTGGTGCTCTGTGATCGCAGAGCTTTGACTAAAGGAGGGAGGGACCATGTTCCTGACTGCAACAGGAGAGCTGTTTTTTCCAACAAATGGGTAGAGTGGTTTTTAATTTAAATATAAAGTGTGGTGATAACATAATGAAATTAAGGAATAATGATGGGCATGGGAATATGTGGAAACTGGACCTCTGTTGCCCCATTTTTACTTGTAACAAATCTTAACAGAAGAGGCATGCATTAAATGCCTGTTAGCTGTAGCTAGGCTGCTTGCTTTCTTTGTGGACTACAGAAGAACAAATTGAAAAAGTTTGATTGAAAAAGACTGACTGATTAAAAACAGGGTAGCTGGATCCATCGGCTAAGTGGGTGGTAGCACCAGGCATCGCCCTGAACTCTGCCACCCCTCAGGGTGCTGCTGCAGCCTGCAAGTGAACTTGGTGCTGCGGCGCCCTGCGTGTCTGTGTGAATGCGCACGTGGGCATCAGCCTTAAGCAGCAGCCCCTTCAAGAGGATTTCAGCTGTCTCAGGGCATCTCTGAATACCCCCGGTCTGGGTTTTTACTGCTGCCAAAAACAAAGAAAATTCTAAAGAAACATGGAGCAAACTGCAGTCTCAGAGGCCTGCAGAGGAAGACCAGCAACCCTGGCCTGAAGAAGCTGTGAACATGGTAAACAGCAGTCACTCCAAGGAGGAAAACGCTGCAGAGAAGGTTGCTGCCAGCATCTACCCTGCTCCTCTCACGCCTATAGGTCACAGCAGGTACACGACACTGACATGGAGCCAAACAAGGGCTTGGTACATCATCACACAGGTCCATGGCCTCACCACAGAATGACCCTCTCGTTCTCCTGCCCTTAGCAAACACGCCCCTGAACCTCTTGTCTTTCTCAAAACCAGATTCAAGGGCACCAAACTCTAAAATGATGCCTTTGAAAACAGGGGCAACAAGTTTTCTTAGCTAGCAACCAGGCAAGGCAGTGGTTCAAGTCTATGGCCAACAGAAGGGTCACAACAAACTAATAACAAATGTGACCATTTAACTGTATCACCCCAGCTCCATTGTGCACATCCCTGTGAATGCATGAGCTCCATGGCTGCGGATCCGCAGGGATCCGCTCCCCCCATGTGCACCGGAGCACGGGTGCCAGGCGGGACGTTTTGCTCTGCACACAGATCCATCTCTCCCAGTTGCACAGTAAGGGTGCAGGAGATCATTTTTAAAGCAGCTCTTACAGGCCATGTCCTAAGAGAGAGTACTATGGTAAAACAACATCAGTCTAATGTAAAAGAGTATATATTTGTGAAACTTTTTAACATCTGCAATGATGAGAATAGTTTCAGTGGCATTTGCACCTTCAGTGCAGCCTCGCACCTCTGCCATGCTCATACACAATACTCCCCTTGTCCCATGAACACCCCTGATGTCAGTCATGCACGTGGGTACAAGCTGACTAAATGCCCAGGTGACTAAATAAGGTGCCCTGTGAATAAATGAGAAACCACTAGAGACTTTTCGTGCCCAGGTAAGAAAAGTCCCTTGTAAATCTTACTGTAAAAAACAGTAAATTACCAAGCCACAAGATGGCACCACGAGCACATCACTACTAATCTAAATGCAAGCTCAGGGAGTGTCAATGCTCTTCTGGGTGTCCTGTTTAAAAGGTGTATGCTTCATTTCGTGGGGTTTTTTTTTAAGCTTTTTTGGTGAAAACTTAAAGTGAACATCACAGAAATCTAGCTGCCTATTTGGAGTGACTTTGTTTTTGAGGGAAATGAATAATGACATTAATAACAGAGCCAGTATCACACATCTCACTCATGAACCAGTTTGAAACAAGACACCCGACCTCACACTGGATTATGGCAAGCTATAATCCAGCGTTTGCCATATGTGTTGCCATATGACTGACATGTGGTGTTACTTGCCAGTTTCAGCCACGCTTGCCATGAAGCATTAGCGTTGAGCCTCTGTCCCAAACTGCACCATATAAGCAGCGAAGAGAATAAGAGAGGTGGGGAAGAACAGGAATGAAAACAAAAAGATAAACAGGGAGAGCAACAGTAGAGTTAATTCGGCAGACTGAGAACAGTACAACAAACACTAGATGTCATTCTATATTTTAAGTGGCAGGATATTTATAATACAATCTACAGGGATTTAACTGGGGAGCTTTTAGTTCAGAATAGGTTAAGCATATTTGTAAAACAGTAAAACACAAAGTACTTCTACTTATCTTTCTTATATGTAGCCGTAGTACAAAGTCAACAAATGGGTGTTTTCAGTTAAAGAAGCAACTGATTTTACTGGGTGCTTTAGGAAAACAACGTTAACGACATTTTGCAAGAACTAACTGGCTGCACAGCACAGGGAAGGCAATTTCCACAGTACCTGTGAATGGCTGCGAAAAGATCCTCCGTGGTCCTCGGTCTTGCTGGTGTTGCCACCTCGTCTGTCTCTTCCCCATAACTGTTGCTGGGGAGGAATGAACTATTTGCTGTATCCAATTCAAACACCTCGGCTAGGCAGAAGGAATAGATAGGAGAATTCATCACAGTGAGCCCCCAGGCCATGCAATCCTGACCCGGCCGCACTGCTGCTACTATGGAGCACCCAAAAGATCAGTGCCTGGCTCTACCACAGGCATTACTGTGACTTCAGATCAACGCTTGCTATGAAACTGCAGGGTATGAAATGCCTAGACTTGTTCCCACACAGGCAGAGAACAACACTGACAGATGGCTTTTATGATTTATATTAGAATGCAAAATTAAAATTTACAAAGCTAACCACCTCTTCATAGCATTTTTAATCCTAGCAAAGTTAAGCAAGGCATTATTTTTATTTCCTAATATCATTTTGTTATTTCTGCAGCAATAATTAGTCAGAAAGAAATAATATATACATACATATCAAGCATTAATCCAATCCTACAACTTTCCTTAGGTTTTATAGTTTAAATTAATCTCAACCTGCAAAATCTCTACAGAGGACCTCAATGCTGTAACTGCTACCCGCAATCGCCACCTTCTTCAGAACAGCTAGTGCGCAAGGGCCAGGGAAGGCAGACTCACCACCTTCGTTCTCCTGGGCGAGGAGCCCGTCAGTGCTAGCGCTGCTCTCCTGGCTGCTGCCTGAGCCGCTCCCTTCATCCCAAGCGGGCTGCTCCTCCCGCCCGGGAGCTGCTCGAGCCGCTGATGCAGCCGGCTGCTCCGCACAGGCACCGGCTTCCCCAGCCTCCGAGAAGGTGCAGCCGGCAGCTCCTCCCTCAGGAACGGGGCTGCCAGGCTCCATCTCGCTGGAAGGGAGGCCATGCGCGAGGCGGCTCCGCGCCTCCTCGCAGCGGGCAGGCACCGCGGCGTCGCCCTTCCCTGGGCTTCCCACAGCATCGCTCCCATCAGCTGCTTTCTCTCCTGGAAGATCTGACTGCGGAGGTGGGACGACAAGGAATAGTTTGGGTTTCTTTGAAATAGGAGGGGGTTTCTTGTTTGGCAACGGGACCTGAGTCTTGTCTGGAGATGCTGGTGACCCCTGAAGTGCCGTGCTGGTGCAGCCAGAATGGAAGTCCTCGCTCTGCATTGAAGGCTCTGGTGCATCCCCAGCAGCTGTTCCCTGGAAATCAGCATCAAAAGGTTTGTTTAGACCCGCTGCACTTGCAGATTTCTGATCGCTGTCAAGCTCAGGGACATGGTCAGAGAGACTCTGAAGGGAACTCCGAGGCAGTGCTTGAACTGAGTTCTTAATTGAAGCGCCATGAGTTTTCATCTCCTCTTCACCAAAGCTGTTACTCAATCTCAGTGAGAAAGGTGGCTTGAGGGAAGACGGTGGTGCTGAACTCGCAGCACCCTTTTCCTGAGATAGGGTTTCAGGAGCAGGCTCGGGTGACGCCTCACCTTCCGTGGCTTTCCTCACAGACCTCAGTTGCACCATCTGCAGTGCTTTGGTAGTTACTAAGGGCATCACGGGCCGCGAGGGATCTTGCTTGGTGAACGGCTGTTTCACCGGACTGTAGCAAGAATCCTCCTGGGTACGTTTCTTGAAAGAACACAGTGAGTATTTCATCAGCTTGGGATCAAGAGGTGGTGCTGGCGGTGGGGCAGCAGAGTGAAAAGTACTGGTAGGAGGAAGAGGAACAGGGGAAGAGAATGAACTCATGGAGGTTTCTTGGGGAAACCATGGGACACTCTGGGCATAGGAAGAATTTACCTCAGCTTCAGGTGGAGGAGGGGGGAATGTGGGAGAGGCTGGCAATGGTGACAGATCCATGGCTTCCGCTGGAGGAGGGGGAGGGAGAGGAGAGAGATCAGGACGATGTGGAGGGGATGTGGGCAGGGGAGGTGGTGGAGGAGGTGTCCCAGAATCCAGGGGAGAGCTCAGCGAGGGCTCCAGTTTCTTTGTGCTCACGCTGCCTTCAGTAGATGTATTTGAAGAAAGAGAAGTGGAAGATGAAGAAATGGAGACTGAAGACAGAAGAGAGGATTTCCTTTCAGGCACTTTAGGTTTCAGCTTGGACTTCCCATTTCCTGCTGACGCTGACTTGAGTAACACAGGCACTGGAGTAAGCGCGGTGGGTGTATTGGACTGGCTGGAGTAGCCGCTCGAAGGCGAAGTCACTCGGTGACATTTCTCCGGAGAAGCAGTCTTTGGCTTGGCCGCCCCGCTGGGCGCTTGTGGCGCCGACGCGCGGGAGCCGTCACTGAGGTGGCCCAGGCTGCAGTCGCTGAGAGCAGACGAGGTACTGGCCGAATGAGTCACTGGGGACTTCACGGGCTCCTCGGCCACCGCAGCGTAGTCGCTGTAGTAGCCCCACTGGTCGGCGTACTCGGACTTGATACTGCTGGTCTCGCTGTGTGAGGGCGTGAGCGTGCAGAGGGAGTAGAGGTTGGGAGCAGCGGGGGACATGGCGCTGCTGCCGGCGCTCACGGAGCTTTGGCTGCGGGAGCGCAGCACCCACGGGTCCTCGTAGTCGCTGCAGGGGCTCTGCGAGGGGGAGCTGCCGTTCTTGCACTTGAGATTCAACTGCAGTGAGTGCTGCAGGGTGGCAATGAGGTTTTCGTCGAGCACCTGCCCGTTGGACTGCGCTTTCTTCTTGGGTACCCTTCTGAGCGAGTCTGTTCTGGATGGCGGCAAAGGCGGCTTCTTTGCCTTCTTGAGAGAGATATTTCTTGCAAGAGACTTGTCAGTTTGGCCTGACTGGTCTTCCTGATGTTTCTTCTCTTTTCCATCGAGCACGTTACTCGTGCTGTCCCTGGGGTTCCCAAAACCATTCGTACTGTTGCACGGCTGCTCTGCCTTGAGCCCGGAGTCCGTGTGCATGGACGTGTAATAGCCATCGTGGTCCACCGAGTAGAGGGAAGCAGCATCTTCTTTACCTGAGGCCCTCTCCAGGCTGCTGCCGCTCAGGTTGCTCACCGGAGTGGCGCAGCCCGGCGTGCCACAGGCCGCCTTGCGCGGAGGAGTCTCGCTGTTCTGCGCCGGCCGGTAGAGCCAGTGCTCGGCGCTGCTCCCCGCTGCGGGCGCCCGCTCCCCACACGAGCTGGACTCGCTCCTGCCATCGCTGTCCTGCGCCTGGCTCGGCACAGCCAGACTGTGGCTGCCGCCGTAGCTCCCAGCCTGCGACGCTGCCTCCACGTTGCCGGCAGTGCTGAGGGAGACGGCAGAGTCCCCGAGGGAAAGCACCAGGGCCGAACTGCACGGTATCGTGTCCGAGGTCTGCGAGTGGCGCGTGGAGCTGCTCTCGCTCCAGTTGCCGCTGGAAGAATGGTGATCTTCCTTCCCGCTTGCTGCGCTGCTGGCAACAGGAGGGTCTCTTGGCTTCGGGTAGGCAGCAGAGCTGGTAATCTTACTGTCCAGTGATCCAACGCTCTGGGCAGTGTGAATAACAATAACTTCTGAGGAGGACGACAGCGTGGCATTGGGTATGATGCTTGTTGAGTAGGTGGCGTGAGGAGAGACCACGCACGCTGGGCTCGTGGAGCTGTCACTCTCGTAAGCTCTCACCTCCTGCGACTTCGGCCTTGAGAGGGTCCCTGCAGTGGGATTGTTCCTCAGAGGCACAACGCTCTCATCCACTTGCAGTTTACTCATCTGGTGAGGCAGAGTGGCAGCGATGTCTTCTGTCTGCCTAGAGATGCTCTGTGTCTGCTCCAGGGCCTGCAGAGAGACTCTCGCACCAGCCCGAGGCAGGCTGTGAAAGCCCATGTCGCTGCTTGGTCGAGAGGCAAACATAACTGCAGCAGAATCGCTCATCACCGACATGTTTCCAGACGAACTGGAGAACTGAGACATCTGGGCAGCAATGCCCTGTCCTTTCTGTGCTCGTATTCTTCTCATCGAAGGGGGCACAACCTTCACGTCCTCCGTTTGGCAGCTGGTGTCCTTGGTTTCAGACCGCTGCACAGCAGAGCGATAGCTGTCTAGTCTCCCTAACGTGGAACAGTGATCAGGGACATACAGGGAATGTCCACGGAAATCACCTTGGCCAGTGCCAACTGCTGGAGTCAAAATAAAATAATTATTCCTTGAAACACAAATACACATTTATCATCTTAGTCATTTAAGAACAAGCATCCTGCAGATCCCCCTTTTTCCTGAAGGCTACGCCTTCTTTGAAACAATCAGTAACAATAGATTTTGCCAAGGCGCTCTGCATTGCTCTTCCCTTTTCCCTTATTTCCAGGAACCTTCTGCTGACAGACTCATCTATGTTCCCACTGCGCATTCTGCACATGAAATCCTGGGTATGACATGGTAATCATTTCTATAGTAATCAGGTATGTCAGAAACCAAGCAGCACTCTGACTTCCAGTAGGCAAAGCAGCAGGAAGAGACAAGAGCCCGTGAATGTGACGTGTGTTTCCACACTAATGCCCCGTGCAATAAAGCACAGGGGAAGGGAAAGGTGAAGACAAATATGAATGAGCAAATCTCCTTTTAAAACTATCCTACTTTAAATTTTCAAAGACACTGATAGTTCTTCAAGTCTTCAATTTTAGCAAGAAGAGGCTAATAGAGTAAAAGATGTATTAATGTACCACAAGTAAACCATTTATTAAAAGAGTACTTACACACAGACACAATCTGACTCTGGAAACAAAGCCATTATATCATTCCTCCACACACCTACTTTCTGGTGATTGCAATAGGAAAATTTCAAAGAGCGGGAAAGAGAAATAAGTAGTACTGACATGTCTCATCCTCAACACCATCAAACCCTGGCTGTGCCCATCAGCAAATCAAAACTAAATGTCCTTTCGCATATGAAGCAATACCCACATACTGGCACAAAAACTGAGGACAATGGAAAAACTGTGCGTTAGTTCAAAATATGATCCTCACTAGGTCTGTGGAAAGGACTCTAAGATTCTTTTAAGTTTCCATTTTTATTGGTAGCTGCTTCTTAAAATTGAAGATTAGTGCACTGCTTTAAAATTGGCATCTGAAAAAAAGGTTCCTGCTTTTCAATTCAGTCAGATTACTACAGAAATAGCAGATATAAAAGGCAGTTGTACTGCTGGAGATGCTTGCAAGGATGCTGCCTATGTCACTGCAGGGGAAAATGGGTATTTTGAATCCCCACCTTAAAGCTGCCCTCAGGACTGCTGAAGCAGCACCACGATACCACTGTTTTCCTGCCTTACTTCCTACAGGGAAATGGTTCAGGAGGATAGGTGTTCCTGTCATTCAGATTTAAACGCCACTTAAAGGATATTTAATTATCCTTCTTTTTGGCAAGCAGAAGGGGCATTTAGGATATGAAAAAGAAGGCTCTGAAAAGGCGAGTGTGAAAACAACATGTACAGAAAGATTGTTTACTTCTATATTGCAGGTGCCTAAGTAGTCTTCTGGCAGCCAGAAGCCTATTTATTTTACTTTGTGCAGATTCTTTTGCTCTTGTGAAAAGGTAGCCTGTTTCTATTAAAGATTTAGAACAAACCTACGTACTACAGATGGACTGCTGCAGCCAATTAAAATAGATATTTGCATGTCCTGTATATGGCTAAGAATTGTACACACTAAAAAACACAGCTTATTTTTGCTTCTGTGTGTATTTTTCTACAGAGAAAATGGCTTTTCCAATAAGACATAATAAATCTCTGGCATCACTGAGGACAACTGTTAGCCAATTAGAAATATCCAGCACTAAGAATGTGTGCACTACGTTACATAAATAACCAAAGCGATTTTTTTCCCTCTGCCTATGCTGTAAAGCACACACACAAACACGGACACAAGCAGATGGTACAGTATGATGGGGGTGGTAAGGAATGAAGTTGTAAGCACTACAATAAGTAGCTTATATTTTTACACGCTGACTTGTGGTTGAGACAACCTCATTTCAGCATGCAATGCATTTATATTCACTAAGGAAACTCAACACGTTCCACTTGACAAGCAGCTTACAAACACACGAGCAGAGCTTAGGCTTGCCTAAAAAGCTACTGCTAGGAGAGTAAGTGATGAAGCAGCACGGGCTCTACTGCTTAAGGGCAACGCGCACCAATGCTTTGCAGCTTCTGAAACACAAAAATCCCTGTGCTACTCAATAAGAGAGGCTAAGGGTGCTCCTTATGTCCACTCAAGCCAAGCCTCTTCTTCCCTAGGGATGCCTGTGCCCCTAATGGCAGCTGGGAGCGGGTCCTGCAGCCTCTTCTTCCCTGGGGATGGCTGTGCCCCTAATGGCAGCTGGGAGCGGGTCCTGCAGCCTCTTCTTCCCTGGGGATGGCTGTGCCCCAGAGGGCAGCTGGGAGCGGGTCCTGGGGCAATGCCCGCCCGTGGGGGAGGCCCTGGCCGCGCTGGAGACGCCCCTGGCCAGAAGGCGCCGTGGGTCCCACAGGGCGCCATGGGGCCCGCGCCGAGGCCTCGCGCTTCCCACCCGAGCACCCTTCCCTGAACTACCCTTAACCACCCAGGCAAAGCTGCCTAAGCCGGCTCAAGGGCAGGCAGACTTGAAGGCCGTGACAGTGCAGTGAAGCCCATGGGGGCAGCACCGGCAGCCGCCCAGGGCCTCGTGGACATGGAGAGCATGAGCCGAGGCAAACAGAAGCTATACATCAGCTATAGGGCTCCCTATACGGAAGGTGCTCAGGGAGGACTCCTCTCGTGGCCCTTGCTACTGCTATTTGAACAACAAGTGTTGAGATTTAACATAATCTTTGTAGCAACAGAGCATATTCTGAAATTTCTTAGGCTTGGGTTTTGATTTTGTATATATGTCTGCCCTCTCAAAAGGATTTTCTTGCTCTTTATAATTCAACAATTGATGCTCTTTTAGCAGATCTGTTTCATGTAGAGAAAAAAAATGAAATTTGTAGGGAAAATGGTAATTAAAAAAAAAGAAAAAAAGAAAAAAAGAAAAAGAAAAGAAACCTGAGGATTCATGTACCCTCTTGAGGGTTTTAGGATTCTGGTTCAACTCAGCGCAAGAAGTATTTTCTTTGTGGTTTCCAGATGCCAAAAACTCTTAAAATCAATCTGCTCTTACTGGTACTGCACAACTGGAACATGAATAATACAATTTTCTAAGGGAATACTCAAGCCATCAATTGAACATTAAACTGAAAACGCTAACTCGTTTTAGAAAATCTCTTAACTAAATGTTAGACAGTAAACAGAATTTTTAAAAAGTCTGCTTCAATAGTTCTGAAATTTCTGGAAATAGAAAATTTGGAATTTCATCAGTTGTTTCACAGGATACCGTCCACAGGTCTGTCTGACTGCAGGGACAACGTCTGAATAGACAGGAACGGAAAAAAAAATCAAAAAATGCAAACTGGGTTACAAATACTCTGCATTATAAAATCAAGAGTGGATGCCCTTTGGTGAAATACAGCTGAAAATAATCTTGTCTGTAGTTTTTATATCACTCTGTGTCCTTCAGCCCTGCAGTTAGCAGGATGTCTGTCACAGGAGATCTGAAACTAGGCTCATTTCTCCTTTACTACCCCTAGTAGTTGATTGCTGAAAATGAGGAAGTAATTAGGCCAGGGTGCAAAATGACTTGGACTGAACAGCTGAGTATTTGAGGGAAACCTCTGTGTATCTACAGAGAGCTGGTATTTCTTGGTCTCAGCCTAGGAGACTTACAGCCTGAATAATACTGCCTAATGGAGTAACTGCAAAAGAAGTGTCAATTAAGAGGAATCTAAAGCTGCATTCCCAACACCACTAACCTCATGGCCATGAATGCTCACATTTGCTGGGCAGCTGTCATGGAATCATTTCCTTGAGCAGTTTCAAAGGAGACGCTCCAACAGTCTCCAGCAACACTGGCTGGTACCAACAGGGGGTCCTAGCTGTGCCATAAGAAAGCAGATACTGGAGTGCCTGACAGGAGGTCCTACAGGTGATGATCTACTGAGAGCTTCTGACAATGGGAGGTAAGGAAAGAAGCTGAGAAAAACACAAGCTCATTGTGATCCTCTGATTCCTTTTGTAAAAAAACATAGATGGGGAAAAGAAAAAGAAACGCTCAGAGTGGTTGACTGCACTGGAACTTAGGGTGAAGAAAAGTGATGAAATCATTCAAGAAGAGTACATCCATACCCTAGAAAACATCCAAAATGTACCAGACACTTTGTTTGGTTAAAAAGAAGGAAAATGCCTCCCAGAAGAGATCAAAAGGTCCCAAACTCAACTTGTTGCTTTGGTGAGGCCTACTTATACTTGGAAGAAGAATCACCCCAAGGTCTCAGACCTGCTCCTGCTGCCAGCCAGGGAGCCCGGGACACCAGGAGCTCTTTGTCAGTAACTGGGAGTGAACTGGTACAGGCCTTTGTAGAAAGATTTCAAACTGTACGAGGTGGCAGTTTTGTGAAAGGAAAAATTTAGTCTAAGCAATGAAAGCATTTAGCTGCCTTCTCTCTGGTCATGGGAGTTTGAACATAGGAGGGAAGCTAAAGATAAAGGATCTGAGAAACAAGCAAGACCTGCAACAGCTTCTCCTCGAGACCTGCTCAACTCTACCAGACGCCAGGAAAACATCTTCTTGCCCAAGTGGCAAATACTGGTTTGCAATAAAGATCTCTCAAGAAGAGTGCTACAGATGATGGAGAATGACAGCACAGAACAGAGAAACCGACAGCAAAAAATTTAAACATCTCAAAGTGTCATTTCTCTTGTCCTTTCTGAAGTTGTTCCAACACTGACTCCATCAAAAAGGTATTAACATTTGGGTTCTGTGAGACAATGAAGGTAATTCAGAGATATGCAAAAACACTTTTAGGTTTGCTGTGCTTGGCAGAGAAAGCGTGCTTCACCTTTTCCTCTTATTTTGGTATTGCTTGCTATACAGCACTGATGCTTCTGCTGTTAAGAAAATGACATTCAGAAAGTCAGTGACACCCCGAAGCTGTAAGGAATCTAGTGCTCTTGTGCTGGCTCGGGATCCCGTCTCTCCCATCTCGTTTTATTTATGCAGCATTTTGCATGCTGAAGTTTCGAGGCTGCGCAGAGTGGTCCATCACTGGAACACACCTGTGAAAACACGACCACTGCAACGCTCAAAAGCAGGAATGTTTAAAGCCACTTTCAGCCCATGCCCCGTGGGTGCAGCCAACGCACCTCCAGCGACCTCTTAGTGTGTTTGCCTAAATTCTAAGCGGGTGCCACAGCCGCTGATCTGATGCCAGCAAATGGCATCCGATTTCTCTTCTCTTTGGCCTTTATTGCTCCAAAGGAACTGAAGCAGCCGGGGAGAACCCCAGCAGCCTGGCCCGGCAGAGCTGCTTCCAAACCCTCTAGCGAGAAAGGAAAATAGTTCAAGCTTGGTCAAAGCTTTGAGGTTCTCTCAAGTTTCTGCTTCTTTCCGAAGAATAAACAAGAGGTAACAAGAATCTGCTGTATGTGTTATTTAGCCTGTGCACAGCAACTTTGGTGTACCGAGGGATTTTAATCTTTGTGTAAATATTATAGCCATTCACAGCAATGCTTTAGGGGAGAAACAAAGACATTTATTCAGCTGAAACTGCAGGGAAAATGTCAATAGACACGATGCAATTGCTTGATTTGGAGTTTAGTCCGGATCCTTGTTCCGATCAAATGAACTGTGGAATGTTTAAAAACAACCGGTTGTTTGTTTTGGGACAGCGTAAGCGAACGGGGAACGGACAGCTATGGAAATATTTGGGGAGAGACAGGGGAGAAAAGGCGGAAAGAGCACAAGGATGGACAAGGATGGAGGAAGTAATTTATTCCTCGCCTTGCCAGCGGCCTGGTGGGTGACTCTGGCTAAGTCTCTCACTGCAGCGTGCCGAGTTTCCCCATCGATAAGATGATGAAGACACCTATAACTGTGCTCTTCTCCACTTTGATTTCAGTGATTTTGGCTTTTAGTGGAAAGCAATATGCTAACAGGACGGAAACTGTCATCAGAGAATTTTCCTGGCATAGAGTCTGTTCTCTTGATGATACACCCCAGAGCAGCAATATTAAGTTATGCTGACAACCTCTAACAGAGCAGTGAACTGTCCAGAAGGAGCTCCTACGGTGAGATACTTCAGCCCTGAAATTTCTGCAACATAAAATAGGAGCCAAGGAAAACCTTCAAACAGTGCAAGATGAAATGTGCTCAGCACAGAGATGAAAGAATAAAACAGAGACCATAAAACTTGTCACCCTTAGCAAGGAGATTGGCAAAAGCCACAAACTTCTTTGAAGATGATTATCACTGAGGACTTCTTCCTAGTACGGTTGCCAGCTGCAGTCTCTGTTTATTCCCCAGGTAAATTACAGCTGCTCTTTTCAAACATAACCAGATCTGTGTAAAGGGGTCACAAACATAACCACTAAGTTTTAGAAATGTGGCCAGCAGGCAGCATTTTCTACAGACTTGCTCAAGTACAGATGCCACTCATTTCAAAATCCACATGTCTGAAAGTGTCAGTAATCCCTATAACTGAAAAAGGGTAATTTGGAACAAAACACGTGTTTTGTTCAAATTTTTATCCTGATACCTGCGTGCTCAAGGTAGGTCCTAGATTTGCTGAAGAAAATCTGTCAAAAGTTGGGAACAATGACACCATTTTCAGAGGGGTATCATACAAGAACATTCAAACTGTTCATTTTTAAGTGATGTATCAACTTGTATTTAAGTGCATGAACATTTTTGAGGAGCAGAATCAGAAAAAAAGTTTCTGATGGAAAAAAATCATTAGAGCTCTAGACAAAGAGCAAAGAGATTGAGTTCAAAATGAAAGAAGGGAATGTAGAAAATATCCATCTGGAACAGCAGTGGAGGAGGTTTGCCTGATTTCTCTGCTGCTCCTTAGACCAGCTATAAACATGAAATCTGAAGGAATTCCTCAAGCAGAAGACTTAAAATAGGAGAACAGAATTATTTAGTTAAAATAACTCTAAATTACGATCTACTTTTATTCCTAGCTTTGATCTTTGTTTGGTGAGAATAACTCCATTTTATTTAACTTTCAAGCTTGTTTATAGCTGATTACAGGCCTGATATATTAGTGGTTGTCTCCCATGGATAACTAACACCCAGCCAGGGGCACTCCAGGTCTGGAAGGCAACTCCTGCCAAGGGGTGACACCCGGTACGGGCAGCGGAGGGGAAGGAAGAGAATTCCTGTTCTGAGGAGTTCTCCATGGCAAGCACAGCTTGGCTCCTGCCCCACAACAAGAGCTGACAGAGAGAGACACCCACAGCTCCAGACAAAGCTCAAGAAACAGTCATAAAATCATTATGTGGCATCCAAACGCAATGAAATTTCAAGCTGCCATATGAAGAGTCGCTATGATGTTGGGACAGGTGATTTTTTTTTCTTCATTGAGGAGGATTTCCATGGCAGGTCACTATTTCATTACAGATGCTGCAGGATCACAGTTCCAGTTACAATTCATCTTTATGTACCTCCTAGTCCCTCGGCTTTCCCTCGCATGGCCCTTCCCTTTTCACAAAGTGTCATAAAAGAACATGTTTCAGCTCATTTCAAACTAAACCTTGCTCTTAAGTTGTAATTTTTGTTTGTGTTTCTGAAAAATCTAGACAAAGAACCAAGGACAGAAAAAAAAATAATGTAAGAAATAGTTGTATAATGCAAGGGAATAAAACTTAGTGAGAGAGTTTGGTATATGGGATGATTCCATGGGTCAAACACCTAAAATTATGTCCTGCCAGATTATTTTCAGGACATTCCTTTTCTACTTAAAACAGAGAGGGAAGTGAGAGGGAGGGAGGGAAGAATCATCATTTTACCTGTAAAATCACGTTTTGGGAAAAAATGAAACATCTTTCTTTTAAATGAAGATTTTAAGTATCAGATTCAAATCAAAGAGCCCTGCAAAGAGGGCCAAGAGCCCAACGCACAGGGCGGCCAGTGCCTGTTTGCAGCCGTGAGAGGCCATGAGACTGCGTGGGCTTCATGAGCACTGGCAGTGTCCTCAGCCAGGGGCGACATCAGTGACAGGGAGCAGGGGACAGAGCACAGTTCTGATGAGCCATACCTAGCTCCTTCTGTATGTTGTCAGGGATTCCTGTTATTGTCTTTCTCCTTTTGACTTTCTTCGGGCGTCTTACCACCGTGTCTGTGTAAATTAGAGACCGCCGAATGCTGGCCTGGCGGTCGAAATTCTCCCCTACGGCACGGTAGAACAAGCAAAGCAACATTACTTCCAAGCACGCGGACACCATGCACCTTCTTCCACTAGTTTGGTCGTAGAAATGAAAAAAAGGCATTAATAAGTGATGTTAGCTTGGTCCTACAATGAAGGTTTACATTGAAGAGCAAGATACAGCAGATCATCACAGTAAGGCTTCAGGCACACTTATGCATTACACAGATTTTCAAAGGATTTTTGACTTCCCAAATTAGGTAACAGTATGTAGCTGTAATTCCGCTGAAGTGAACAGAATCCTTGGTCAAATTTGGATTGTGTTCTTTTTTGCATTGTGTTCTTTTTAAGTAATAAGCTTCAGAAAAAGCCAACCTGCTCATGAAAATGAAAGATCACAGAGGCTTTTACAGGAACAGCCACTGTCGTCGGCAAGAGCTGGTACAAGTTTGCTGTGCAGCTCCGTCACTGAATCACACCTCCTTTCTCACTCCATATTGCTCTGAACCTGCCACGTGTACCATATTCTGGGGGGGATTTTTTAAAATATGAATCCAAGTACTTACTATGGAGCACGCACAGATCAAATTGATCTTGGGATCTCAAAATCACCCCAGTCAGGGTGGAAGCTGTTTAAAACTGCAGCCTTGCAAGTGATCAAACACATAGGCAGTGCCAAGAGCTGAGGAAGATAAGGTGTGTGTGTGTTTAGCTGCTCATTGCCAGCCAAAGCCTTATAGTGACCGTGTGCTGTATCTTAATGGGACCCAGAAGCACCACTATGGTTAAGGTTGAGCAGCTTTTCTTTGGAAACTCACTTTTGTCTAGAAGTTTATAATTTGGCCATTTCACGAGCAGCAAGATAAAATTTACCCCACAGTTAAATCTCCGTCCCTTCTAAACTGCAAATTTCACATTCAAGTTCCCGTTTTAGAAGCTGAAACACTTAAAAATCAGTCTCAATTTTAAGGGTAAGATGAGCTATGTAAAGCTGATGTGCAGAAAAATACTGGCTGCACACTGTCTCGTGCACTTTTTTGAAAACTGATGACCAAATTATTTACCTCTGAAAAGTGATAAATGCATGAGCACAGTAACTAGTGTATCTGTCATAACTACCATCCCTAGCTGACGACACATCAGTATGATGTGTGTCATGCAGACTGTGTAGAAAACCTAATTACCTCGACAACAGTTACAGATACACTCGTATATTAAATACAGCATGTGGACTTCTTGTGAAAATACGAGCAAAAAAACCAGCAGTTTCGTTCACCATTTAACAGACTCCGACTGTTTTAACAGAGTTTTGTGCTCCCATGGACAACATTCTTGCTAAACAAAATTCTTGCAACTATAAATATTATTTTCATCTTCAATTTTAATTAAGGGGAGGCCAGGTTAAGGGAGGAATCCTGTGAGATAATCACATTTAGAGCTATGAATCCCATGGGCTTAGCAGGAGCCCTGAAATATTGAGACAGGCTACCCTCTGTCTGGGGCATTGCTGCTATTAGGTGCTACGGCCCTTTTGGGGTCAGGGTCAGGATCCTGCCATGTACTGAGCAGATAACAATTCCAGCCTGATTGTAACAATGCAGCAATGAACTGGAGAGAGAAATTTCCCACCTCTGAATGTATCTTTACCCATTCAAAGCCCAACAATGATGCCTGAGACTGTGAGCTTCAAGCAAATTAGACAGCTTTGAATTTCTGAATGACCTAGAATAAAATACCTCGTAAATGGCTAAGAGAGGGTGCACATGAAGAGGGAGTCCTTTACATTAGGCCTTGGACACACAAACAGTGTGACCATGAGAAAAAGCTGCTACGTGTCGGCTCATCCAGGGCAACCCCTTCCCTGTACTACCTGTGACCTGACTCAACCCATCCATCTCGAATGCCTTTTGCTGCACAACTTCTGGAAAGCCACTGTGCAAATTTAGGGAATTTTAAAATAACAGCTTTAATAAACCCTAAGTAAATAAGCAAAATCAGAATGCTTCGGGATTTTTTTCCTTCACTGTCGTATTTTAAAATGGCATTACTACTAAATATATTTTGCAGGTTTCAAGGTACTTTTCTGATTCCTTTACAGGCTTGTAGTACATAATCGAAGCATTCCACATACAGCTTATCCAGTTTATTAGTTTTTCCTGACAGTTTGTTTTGTTCGATTCCCCAGAGTGTTTGTGTGTTTGAGCCCCACTGCAGTCCGCACAGGAGGGCTGGACGCTTAACTGCCCCGCAGGGTCCCGCCTGGCGCTGACCCCCTCCATCCACCACCACCAGAGCCGCCGCCTCCACCCGCCGGGAGGGTTAGTCCCAGAGAGCCCCCGAGAGCCCACACCGTGCGAGTGAACATCTCCTAACCCACAGCATACCCAAGAGCAGACACTGGCCAGCCCCAAGGCTTCCCGGTGAGCGCAGGCAGCCCCGTCCCGTGCCCAGGCTCTCCATGGGACCTGCCCCACGCGGTGTTACTGCCCCCCGGGGCGCCCTGCAAGGCCAGCCAGGGCACCGCCAGCTGCACAGCCACGGGGAGGGCCAGGGAACAGCTCCCTTGCGGAGGCACCGGCGACAGGGGTGTTGGATTCCGGCACCCCCCGCCGCGGGTGGCGTCTTATTTCAGGGCAGGAGTAACACAGGGAAGTCTTTCCTGACCTCTCTTTTGGGGCAGTGAGAAAAGGAGCAAGCGAAGGGAAAAGCCAATCAAAACAAAAATACGGCTGTGGTTCACAGCACGTTTAAGATAAACGGCACGGAACCGTCAGTCTTTTTTTTCCCTGCCTCATGTAGTAACATAAGGAACTTCAGAAAATAAAATTACATTGTGTGGGAGGGCAGAGGAGGGGAACAGATTGTGAATTTTAAAGGGGAACAAGGACAGGAGTCCTTGTTTTTTGGTAGCCCAGAGCCTGTTACATTTGCTTCTGCTTTGAAAGTGGCCGTGTTGTTATTCAGGGAAAGGAAACCACGTGGTGCTCAGAGACCGGCTCATGCGCTGCAGGAATAATTCTCCTTTACTGTCCTCCTGCCTAGTATTATTTCATAGGGAGAAAACGCTCAACAGCTAGCTCTAGGAAGGTGAAGAATAATGCATGTGCAGGGTGTTTGAGGGAAAAAAGTAAAATCCTGAGTAGGAGAGAGCCAAACAAACAACCTGGAGGCACAAGGTTTGCTTGGATTGATCGGATTGAAATTCCAGGTGTGGTTTATCCAAATCCATTAAACAGTCCCAGTGATACTGAACTAAATCTATGTCTGGTATTTGATCTCTTTCACCCCGTTTTCCTTTGCCTCCGTTTCCTTCCCCTTCCCGTTTCCAGGACGCAGGGTCACTCAATGGAACCCAGGCCCCTCATTCTCCGAGTGGAGCCTGTTGCTGCTGCGCCCGCGCCTAAGCCACGCGCAGGCTTGTTGAGCTTGTCCCATAACCCCATCCCTTGTCCCCACAGCTCTGCTTCTGCAGCCCTATCCCACAGTCACCACACAATGCCAACGACCTAGGAATATTGCAGTACTGCACTTGCTTTTCCTGCTATCGCTTTTCCAAAGGTGGGATGTTGGCAGTTTTCCGTGGCTTTCAGGCTACTAATTTCAAGTATTTTTTGCTCTTTATTTGAATAACCATTTTTGGTGGGTTGCTCAAAGCTCTCTGATGGCTGTCACTGGTCTTAAATTACAAGATATCCTAAATTTTACTACCAGAAATCTTCATCCAAAGGAGTTGTGCTCTTCACCTTACAAAAATCTAGGTTATAAAAATGCACCTTAAAAAAACATATTGGTAGTCACGTAGGAAAGAAGACCACCTAATTTACTTGAAAAACAAAACCAAACATCACAAGCTACTGAACAGATTCTAAGAGTGAGCATGGAGCCAAATAGAGCCATATGGCATTAGAAATAAATTGGATACTGAATATCACTCTGATTTTGGCAGGAAAGCAGTCAGTTATTTGAATTAACTAATAATAGACAAACTCAACACTGTGCAGAGAAAGAGGGATTATTAAATGGAAGCGATAATTCAATCTTTCATAGAAATTCTATTTACATACATCAGGAAATCTATTCAGCATTAGGCTTTTCACATGATTTAACCTCTACAGAGTTGAGTGGGAGTTCTGCAACTGTGAAATCAAAGACTATTTTGAAAACAGAAAGTGAATATACAGCTTACACCAATGAAACGTGGACTGTTTGCATGCAAGCTAAGTGACCTAACAAGAAACTGTGGACCAGTCTCATTAACTTTTGCTGTCCTTTCCCTACTTTCCTTGTCACTTAAACCTCTTAAAAGTGATAAAATAAAACCTTTGAATTCTTTACCTCCAGTTCTGCAACACTTTGGAAGAGAGAAGTCTCTGAAAATCTTCCTTAACATTAGCATTTTCTCAGAAAAGTTTAAAGATCATTAACATTGCACAAACACGATATTCCCTCACGTATCTTCACTGCAGCCTACAGCAAAGCATAGTGGTATATCACACCTCTATCTATACAACTCTAAACAATGTTTCAAGCTCATGTTGTGTAAATTATCCTGACTGATGCTCATTTTAAGAAATTTAGGGCTTTTCCTCAATAAGCTCAGAGATCCACTATTAAACAAAAACCACTGTTTTGAAAAAAAAAAAAGGTGCAATTAGTAATACCAAATTCACAGATCATACACACAAGTGTCAAAATACTATCAAGCAGATGCAACCTCTGTTATCCCTCCTCCCCTCCCTCCCTCCCCCAACATGCATCCTCAGAGGTTAGTGAGATTAAGAGCCTACCAGTGACATTAATAGGAACCACGTCTGTTTGCACTGCCTGTGCTTGCTGCCGCATTTTCTCCTCTGGTGTTGGCAGTGGGAGTGACTTAGTCCAGTTGGTTTGGGTGTTGATATCCGACAACTCATCCGAAACGGGTGTTTTAGGCCTCTTGATGGTAATGAGCTTTTCTTCTTCTGGGGAGGGGACGGAGCACTACAAACACAAATACATGCAGCACAATAAATTCACTCCCAAAACAAAACTAAAAAAAAAAAAAAGAAAAATCAGCACTACACTGCAAGGGCACTACAGCACTTCAATGAGTGTCACTGCTGATACAACAGCATACATTCTCATTTTCCCAGAAATATCATCACGCTGACATATACAAGCTTTTTTTCTTTTTTTTTTAATTGAAATCAATTGATTTAAATTGATTGAAAATACACCCAACTAGTCTAAGGAGCACAGACAAATGAGAGAATCACAGAAGGGTTGAGGTTGGAAGGGACCTCTAGAGATCCTCTAGTCCAACCCCCCTGCTCCAGCAGGGACACCCAGAGCACGGGGCACAGGGCGGCATCCAGGCAGGTTTGGAAGATCTCCAGAAAAGGAGGCTCCACAGCCTCCCTGGGGAGGCTGTTCCAAAGGGGTGGTCTGGAGCAGGGCAAAGCAGGGCGATCATGAGTGCGGTGCCTGGAGTGCAACCTTCCTCAGCACCCGCCTTTGCTCTCCTCATTGCACCTTGCACCCTGTGGGAAGATGACATAGGAGGTCCCAACCATGGCCTGGCTGCCCATGGCCATGTGGGTGCACAAAACCTTCCTGAGAAGCCTGCTGTGCAGAAAGGGTCTTTCGGGAGAGCTCAGTGAAGCACCGCAGAGCTGCCAGGCAGGGCAGCTAGCAAGAGCAGCAGGTTTTGGCCTTGGAGCAGCTCTCCCCAGAGACGGGAGCTCATCTTGCTCTGTTGCTAAAGCCGTAGCTCATAACATTAGGAGCCACAGGATGGTCATTTTTTAAGCCATTCCATGCCAAAGCATTAGCCACTTTATTTTAAAATGGGTGTTGGTGCTTTTTTGTTTCTTAAATAAATAAATAAATAAGCAGCAGAAGGAGAGGCTGGAACAGCTTGCAGGAACTCTTCTGCAAGGCAAAGCTACGGTGCCAAAAATGACATTTGCTTGGGGGTAGCAAGGCTGTTCGTTACTGTATTTGGATGACGGACCCGTATTTGGATGATAGGACAGCATCACCCCCCAGCAAACCCGGGGGACAAGTGGGTTCATAGCATGAAAACCCAGAAAACACTGCATGGGCTTCGAGAAGCTGGTCACGGACTTGAAACCCAGACGACACCACTGATTCCTCTCCTGCCAGCTTGTGACACGGGAAGGAATGAGAACAGGAATACCAGCCCCCCCTCAGAAATATCACCTTCCCCTCAGAAACATCACCCTATCCTGTCCGCGAGGCACTTCCCTGCCTCTCGCTCCGGGCGCCGTGGGTGATGCTGCAAGCTGCGTTTCCCAGGCTTGTCCTGGGGGGCAGGAGAGGCTCCAGTTTCGTGGCGGCACTGGTGCTGCTGCGGTGCCATCGGCACCACTCAGCGTCGCGGCCTCGACGCCCCCGCAGCGGCCGGGCCCGGCAGCCCCCGTGGGCGACGGACGGGGCACCATGTGGTGCCCTTCCAAGGACAACCAGAGGTCCTCCCAAGGACACCACCCAGGCAAAGCCGAGCTCTCCTCCCCTTCCCCCTACAAAATAACAGAGCTAGGGAAGCATTAACATTAGAGAGAGGGGAAAAAATGAAGCATCTACTACGTGGGAATGCTAGCTATGCAGAAAGAAAAAAAAAGAAGGAGAAAAAAGGAAAAAAAAAAGGGGATGGAGGAAGGACAGAAATTAATCAGCCCAACGAACGTATAATAAACAAAAAGCAATTGAAAACCCAATTGTGCAGCTGTGGTCAAAGCACTGTTTCAATGAAAGCAATTTTCTAACACAGGATAGTGGTAAATGTCCATAAAAGGATTCATAAGTTTTTTTGAGTGTAGGAGGAAATGTTCACATAATAATAATAATAATAATAATAATAATAATAATAATAATAATAATAATAAATATGTATTGGTGTCTTGCATACTTTATAGCTCTTCACACAATTTATACATTTATATATGTTATATATGTTTATATATACGACTTATACATTTATACATTTATATATGTTCCTAGATTTATAACCCAGAAGCGTACAGAAATATTTGATGAATTGCTGCTGTAGAAACAGGGCTGTCTTCTCAAGCAAGGCACGGGATATTTGAAGTAACACTGGACTCGGCAAGGCTTTGAGATCTTGCTTTCTGCTTAGCAAAGCTGATCACAAACACTATGTTCGTAACAGAACAGAAAGCACTTTCTCTATTTTTAAAGCATATTTGATTCATAGTATCTTTATTCTTCGACTGATATGGCAAAACTTCTGTGTTGCTTCTACTGGGGTGTTGTACTCATGTCCTGAAGAGTTCGTTGGAATTTGCTCTTTTTAATGGACCATGGGAAGAGTAAAAAGTTGTATGCAAAAAGGCTTAGGCTTAGACCTTGAAGTTTTTCCTGAACACACAGTATAGTGGGATAAATATGGACTTTCAAGTGGGAATGGAAATGAGAACCCAGGAGAAAGAAGATGGCCTATGAATACACCACGGACAAGACAAAATGTTCACCTTGGCAAGAGCCCTGTCACTGCCTGCTGCCCCCTTCTGCCCTCTGACAGAAGATCCTGCCCCTACCTGGGCACATTCACACTCTTCCACAGGTCCCAGCTGATAAGAGATTCTACGCTGCTTATCTCACAGCTGGTCCTGCCTAAATTCCCCAAATTTGCTCTGAATCTCTATGGAAAAGGGCCATGTGCCGGTGGTTTACATTACACTGTCTGAAAAGATAGGACCTCCAGGAGGCAAATTCAAGGCACACAATTTTACCTTTCAACAAAGGAACTTGAAACTTCTAATCAAGTCGCTCACCTCACTGTAAATTATAACTTTTAGGGAAAATAAATAAACAAATAAATAGAATCCATGCACTGTTGTGAACAGGAGCCACAGCAATCCAAAAGCCTGTTGAATTTATATTTCAGCTCTGTTGAACTCACACACATTCAGCTATTCCTTTATCCCAGTTCCTGTTTCTTTTATAGACTTTTATTAGGTTAGATGGCATCAAGTGTCCTTTTTCCAAGTGTAAAGGAACCAAACCAAACAATAACAGGAAGAAAATAATAATAATAATAATAATAAAAAAAAAAACCCAAGGCCCTCAAACCCTGTTGCATCTCCCTTTCTTGGTTAAACTGCAGTTCATATGACTACTTCCATAGGAGGAGATAAAGGGGTCATACTGTGCTCTAGAATGCTGACACATTATAAGTTCACATCAAATTACATTTAACTTGAATCAGCCACCTCCTGCACTATGTGGTGTCCTCTACAACTAGGCCCCTAAATCTTCTCTCCTTGGTTTAGGCAGAATACTCTTACCCATTCCGTGCACAGACCTTCACTTGCACCAGGCAACTTTGCTGGCACTGGTAAATCACTCATGTGTAGCCCTCGCTGTCTCATTACAGAGGAGATTTATTTGTCAGCAGAAATTCCTGACCTACAAGCAAGCTGTGCACTTAGCCAGCACAGCTGAACTATGCCCTTCCTCTTTCACACCCTGGCGCATGGGGTGAAGCAGGGAAAGCTGCACTGGGCTGGAGCAAAGGTCCAGCTAGCAGAGCTATCTGCCTTCCAACAGTGGCCAACAGCGACTACATAGATGAAATTATATCAGTACACGCATGTGGTGGACGCTTTTCCCCACATATTCTCTCTGCATTGGGTGGATTTTTCCCTCCAAAAATTTACCAGGCTGCTTGCTGAACCCACACAGATTTTTTTTATCATCTGCAATTCCCGCAGTAATTGTAGGTTCTAAGTATGTGGTGAGCAAAGAATTATCCTCTTTTGTTTGTTCAAAGAGTTCCTGTATTCATTTCCTTATGCTTGGCATTTCATCATTTGAGTTGTTATTTCAAGCCAGTAAATATTCAGAAAGTGTGAAACTGTAAAATACACCCGGAGACTGCAAAAGCAGCCACACTCATCTGCAGTGGACGGGAAGCGAGAGCAGCTGAGGGCATCTCCACCATGAAGCTTCCAGCAGAGCTGTAACTCCACATGTAACAAACTGCTTTAGCCCTCCCTCCCTAACATATCAAACAAAAGTTTGGACCAGACCTCCTCAAGTCCCTGTAAACCAGTAAGATACTAAGCTGTCTCTTGCAGATACTAAACAGATAACCAAGAGTTTTGCCAAATCTAGTGGCAAAACCTTACTTTTTTCCCCCATAAATAAGTAGAGCACGCATTCTGTCACCCAAACTTTGAATAGACAACAATAAGGTTCATAAGCCAAGTGATGGGATCAGGGGATAAATGCCCCAAGTTTTTGGCATATAAACATTTTCACAGGCAGGATAAAGACATAATATAGTGCATGCCTGGGACCAAATACATAGCTATCTAGCTGCTACTCATCATTTCAGAAATGACATATTTGTCCAAATTAGGATTTTTTTTTCTTGTCTAGTTAAAAAAATAAATAAATAAATCACAAACACAGTCTTCCACTGGTCAGGATGCTTAAGAGAGGCAAATGTTAACAGAAGGAAAATAATAAAAAGGATGACGTACTGCAGATAACAAAAGTCGTAATGAGAAAAAAACAAAGGACACGAAGCACAACCATCTTTTGCTAAGTGGTTGATTTTTTGTTTCCTTTGTGGCAGAGAACAGACACGGGTTACGACCGAAGGCTACGCACACAACAGGGCTGCAGATGCTAACACTACCCGTAACATCAAGCTGCAGGTCTGGCAGCTGGATGATGCCACTCGTGGTCGAGGTACCTTGATGCTCCAGGGAACCAAGTTACAGCAGGCACTAAGGCAAGACTGAGAGATGCAGTCTAACAGACTAGACTGTTGAGCGAGAGAAAAAGAAACAGAATAAGTGACAAAAAAAGGAAAGAAAACAGAATGAGAACACATAAATAAGACAAAATACATTTAAAATTCATAATGTATACATTTCCGAACATAAGAGGAACCTGAGTTTCGAAGTGATGGTGCAAGATCTTAATATTAGGAAAACAGATCCATAGTGAAGGACAGGAAACTTTCCAAGTACTGTCAGCAACCGGGGTATGTAAGAGATGAGCAAAGGACACCGGCTGCAGCACTGCGAGGAAAAAGCCAGCGCACCAAAAAACAATTTTATCTCTGACAAACTCAATCAGCATCAGCAGAAAGGCACTGAAGTGCCACTTGGCCTGTATTCCATCAACACAACTTGTAAGAATCCACACAAAAGAAAGAAGGTATCTCCATATATTTCATTTTGTATCTTTCAGAGACTTCTGTCCTCGATTTTTGTTTTTACATATGTTTTTAAGTTGGGCTAACAGGCTTATTAATCCCCAGCAGCTTTCCTTTCTAATAGCAAATGTTCAGGTTCTCTGAGGCTTTTCCCTAAGAATCCTGTTGAACCACGTGTTTGTAGTATGAATATTATCCCCTGGTGCCACACACTTATCTCTGCAAAGCAAGAGCACGTTTCTGGGCCTAGATCTTTTATTTGTGTGGCCTAAGCCATGGCTGCATATTATGCTTTCAGAGAAAACAGAAGTGGAATATCTGGGTACAGTATATAAATACTGTATTTATACTGTATACTGTATTAAATACTGTATACTGTATTAAATATACTGTACATACATATCTATATGTAAATAGATTTATCAATAAGATTAAGACATATATTAGGACACATATTTAAGTATATAATAAAGCAGGAGGAAAACAGGGTTTCCTTTGCAAAATCACCATGCACTAAAAATTGAAATACATGTTCTTCTGCGAAGTTGGCAATTATGTCAACTTAAAAGTCAGTCTGCAAACAGTAAATAGCTGTTCATCAATTATTATTCTGGTCTCCTCAAGTTTCAACAATTAAACACTCTATGCTCAGAATCTAAATGTTCGTCTTTCTGTTTTGAATAGACAACATGGACAACCCCAAAGGTTTCACTCAGTGGCAAGGATGCCACGTTTTGAATCACAGGGGCTTGGTGACCTGAGTTACACGTTGTCACTCAGAACTCTTTCCCTGACACCTCAAAAATGACTGACTCAAGGCACCAGACTTATTAGGAGCACTTGACGTTTTACCATGGGGTTATAACTCAAGCTTACAGAGCTGCTTATGGTGTGTATTTGTTTAGAGCAGAATAAAAGAGTATTGTAGGCCACTTTATAAAGCAAAGCCAAATTAAAAAACAAATAAACAAACAAACAAGATATTGAACAAAGGACACCACAACACATTGAATTTGATAAGGGGAATGGGGAGTCACAGTGCAGTTTTTCAGTAGATTAACATCTTTCTGAGCTCTAAGTAAGAGCAAAGATTCCAAAATAATTAGTACATGGAAGACGGGAAATTTTGGCAGTTGTCTCTCTCCATAGCCCTGAACCACGTTTGCAGCAAAAAAAAAAAAAAAAAAAGTATCTACAGGAAACTATTCTAATTTGAAATGGCTCTCCTTTCCAAGAGACATAATTATTTGCATTTATTTTTTTCAGAATACGCAGAAATCCTTTGTAACACCTTATGTTCAGACCATACTCCATGAAAATGTTATCTAAGAATAACAGTTCTGAGTCTGCAAGAGGCCTTACTCAGGCTAACATATTCTCACTCAAATATATATGTCTTAAATTCTATTTATATTTTTAAATGGTACATTAGTTTCACATGTGCAATTGGGTCACAGGCTGCAGAGCACTACCTGGGACAAGTGGACAATAAGCATGTACCAGCAAGTAGGTATTATATTAATAACAATAAATAGTTGATATTTTTCCCCAACGCAAATTATGACTTCACTGATTTCAGGAAGAATTTGCAAGTGATCACTGTAATGTATTGGGAATATTAATCTGCTTATCAGTCTCTATTCACTGACAGTGCAGGCTGCCCACAGTCAGCTCGGGAGCTGCAGCGCGACCTGACAAGATCGGTGTAATGCAATAAAAACCTGGGTGAGAGCACACATATCACAACAATTTTTTATGGTGTGATTAAAAAGATGTTAAGGATGGAATCAAAACCACTTTATGATGACATTCTTTAAGCCCAGTTCACAGGACTTAAATACTTTGTACAGCAATAGAATTATTTGGTCTGTGCTACAGATACACTCATGGTTTAGTAATTATTCAGTAAAATTAAATGGTGTTACAGCCAAGGATATCCTTCCTCTCTCTGTGTTCTGTGCCAAAGTATTCCAGAGGATCTGCCTGGAAAACCCCAGGAGTTCCAGCACTTCAGCTTTGGACAGCCTCCAGTGCAACTTGCTGTCCACCCCAGCACTAGTTCCATAACCCATGTAATCGAGGTCAGACACAGCTGGTCTTTCAGGACCCACAGACACATCAGGAAAAAAGTAAGGACAGAGGAGAGAAACTCCCTTGAGCTGCAGACATACAAGCATTAGCAAACACAGCACTGACAGGCAATCTTTCATTCTGCAGTCACTTAAGCAAGGCGTTCTGATGCACGAGGACAAAACCTTTACTACTGAAGCTGCACAAATGTAGTAGCGAGCAGTTCAAAGTTTCAGGATACTGGTGACCAGTTAACAGCTCCTCCCAGTAGTCTATTATATGTATGTAACAGTTTCGTAACAGCTACCTGGTGTCTTCTCTCCACAGCATCACCAAACCTCACCCTTGCTTTTTTAGACCTTCATTGTGGCAACGGTAGTGTTATTTAAACATGTGGGTAAGACTGGGATTTTTAAGAGTATGTAAGAGTTGGATAACCTAAATTCATTCCAATTTTAAGGATAAATATTTATCTATCACCTTTATGAATCCTTAAAATGCTCTTTTAGAAATCCTACCCTATTTGAATAATAAGAATACATCACGCACTAAAGAGTACGATACATTTACTCCCTCCAGCACTTTGCCCCCCCATCATTACCTTTTGCTCAATTTCTTCATAATCATCCTGGTAACTTCCACAGATTGCACTGGAGGAAGAGGAGAAGGTTGGGCCCTGAGAGTAATACTGAGAGCTCCGATAGCCATCCCTCCGCAGCTTGTCACACTCTGCAGAAAGAGGTAGGGAAAGAGGAGATTGACTTATTACAAGGACCAAAATTAATTATAACTGGTGTGCAATGAACCTACGAAGTATGTATTTAATATATTTACCATGCATTAGCATTTTATGTCCCAAGCAACAGAACATAAAGCTGTATTTCTTGTATAATGTCTCTACATTTTCCTCTCTTGCATACACTACACGCGTACGGTCACACGTTGCACATCACTTATTTAACCTGGGAGATTACAAGAGCTTCGGCAAGTCCATGCAGAGGGGAAAACAGGATGTATTTAGATGAGGCCTGGCTCAGTGTCTGCAGAACAGGAGACAGAAACGTGCCACTAACACAGGGGTGTCGCTTGCCAGGCCGGCAGACACCCACCCTGCGCCTGACGCTTGCCGTGATGCTGCTGCTCGCGACTCCAGCACCATCTGCTCAATAACAGACTGACCCCCTGTCTCGTCTTCCTGCCTCAGGAAGAGACCACTTACTGGGGTCTTGGGGACAGAAAGGCAAATTATAGGGAACTCAAAATCTCATGTCCTCCCTCGAGCGCGTGCAGGGCGTAACTGAAGAGTTTTCAGAGCCCAGAAACATTCAGAGCAAACTTGCACCCCCAGCCAAAACGGCCACAGCTCCCGTGGGCACCCCATTCCCCACATCCCCCCGTCCAAATTTGTCACAAGTATCTTCCTTTCTCCTAATTGATATGCAGTGTGATTGTGCTAAAGAATAACAGACGACAGAGCATAAGGAAAAATTAAATGTTCAAGATGTGGCAACCAAACTGATCTGCCCAGTCAAACCGTTAGCTTTGCATTTCCAGATACAGAAACCTGAATCTGACAAAAGACAAGGAAAGCCCAAAGGAAAATTATTTAATACATTCTTGTGTAAAACCTTAAGTTTCTGCACAGCAGATGTGCATTATGATATCACAAAGTGCTTTTGTGATCACTTGCTGCAGAAAACATTTCTGCGATTGCATCCTGCCAGTCTGCTTATTTTGAACTCTTTAATACTCCTGAAAACAGCAAATATGCAGTGTTTACATTGAGGGGAAGATTTTACAGAGGCTTTTCCTTGTCAAATGAGAAAACAGCTCCAATTTGCAAGCACAGCACATTTTTCCTCTGTATTTTAGACGCCTCCAAGACTGAGACCTAAGGATTCTATGCAAACAGGTTAAGGTACCTATGGCAGTCGCAGCGCTGCGTGACGATTTTATCCATATAGCCTCCCCTGCGTGTGTACATCCATACCAGGCACATGAGCTTGGGATTTGGGAGCTGGCCTTCTCCACCAGAGCCAGGCATGTCCTGGCCTATCTCATGTTTCCATGCACTAGGACACGCACCTTCCTATTCTCTGGCCACTCGCAGCCAGGGCTGCTGGTGGGTTTTGAGATCCGTATCACTTAGTACACCCCAAAGGTACAGGGTTCATGGCCCCACTTACCTGCAGCAGAGTGGCACTCGGGGCACAGGCTCGTGCTGCCACCTCAAATGACTCCCCAAGTGCTGCACTATCATCTGCAGCATGCTTGGTCTCATCATCAGTATTTCTGAGCCCAGATGAACCTGTTTTGTTCGCACAGGCAGCACAGGAGGGGAGCTCCGAAACTGCCCCTGGGGGGTATGGCTGGGAGATGGGGCCCCCGCCACCTCCAGGTGCCACAGCTCCCAGCAGGGCTGTGCTGAGCATCACCTCACACTGCTTCTGCTTCTGGTCTCACCAGGGAAAAGTCACACATTAGTTCTCACCCTTTTCCTTCTACACTAGCAATGCGTGAAACCGCAAAACCTCCTCTGTACTGGAAATAGTGCCTTAAAATTACTGCGGTCATATCATGTTATAACTTAATTATTCCCATTTATGTGGGAAGGTTAAACCCCTCCTACAGAACCGAGCCTTATCTGAGGTTGTGTTTTGTTGTTCACAGGGTGGTTTCTGTCCAGGATGAAGGAAGCGCATGGGAAGTCTGCTCAAAAGCCTCTCAGGGGCTCCCCCACCAGCTCCACAGTGGTAAGAGCAGCGTGGAGATGATGCAGAGGAGATGGACTAGGGGAGGCCGTGTTTTACACTTGTCAGTGTTCAGTGTCCTTATACCTGAGTGCTGCCAATAACAAACATGTATGGAACAAACATGGAACGAAATGCAGTTCCTCACCAGGACTGCAGACCACGACCACTTGTACAGCTCAGAGAGCTTTGCAAAAATTACTGTTTTTTATTGGCAATATCTTCACATTCTGCACGGAAAGGTCCAAGGATCAGACTTCAGCTGAACAACCAGGCCTCTCAGTTTTAAACCTTTACAGTCTCTGTACCACGTAGCCCAAGCCCTAAAGGCTTCTCAGTACAGGAGACACCAGGATTCCTGCACTGGCAGCAGCTCCCAGCTCCCACTGAACTCCGTTTGACCCTGAGCCGGTAACACACAGTAGCAAACCCTGCACACACAGTGATTTACTGCTGCTCATATCACTTGAAACCCTATTCTTACACTGCAAAAGTCACAAATCACTGGGTGAACAAGCACTGCTGCCTCATGAATTCATTTGGCATGCTGCTACTGGGGAGGAACAGGAGCAGCGCATACATTGTGTGTGCCCAGCCAGACACACACAGCACATGTTCTCAAGGACTGTTTCGTGGGGAAAGACTGGACGTGTTTGGTCTTTTCTTTGCCTTGAAGCTATTTTGGTAATACTTGCGCTGCAAAACACCTACAGAATTGCCTGCCACTAGAACCAGTCACAGGAACTTGGAAGTTTATGTGAAGAAAAATGTATTACTCTGCCAGCCACATGGAGTAGAACTAGCTGGAGATGAATTTGGAGTCCTTCTCCCACGTTTTCTGTAAGTTTTCTTTTTATTGAAAACTTCAAGTGCAAGCCAAAGCGTTATCTTTCATGGGCTCCCTCACGAGGGTTGTGCTTTTGACTGGAGGCATCAGACCCACAGGCACCCGTTCACCCATGGGCAGGGAGAGGGGCTCCACATGCTGATTTCCTTGCCTTGATCCCAAGGACCTAGCTGCAAAACACAGCCCCAGGCCACAGCTTTCTCACCTCACCTTCTGCCAGTCCTCCACACTACAGGCCTCACGTTGCAGCCATCACTTACTATATTAGTCCTTAGCAAAGCAGTGACACCCAGAAAGCAAAGGCACCAGCGCTCAGAAACATCCAAACCTCTTGGCCAACTGCAAAGATGCAAATCCAAAGATGCAGCCCCATCATGGGGAGTTTCGATGAGCCCTGTGTGGAGCAGAAGTGCTGCCCAAAGCTGCAGAACCAGAAGCTCCGCAGTGCCAACGGAGGAAGGGCAAGAGCAGAGCACTGGGTTCTCACACTGAAGCCTGTGAGGCCTTCACACCTCCCTGGTGCGAAGAACGGACAAGGGACAGGCTGACAGCTGGACTCCTGTGCCCAAAAAATTGTTCTGCTAAATCCAGGATGACTTCTTGGCAGAGCCCTTCATGTCGTAACTCGTATTTTGCAGGGTGGCTTTTTTTGTGTAAGCAGGGGCTATTAATTGCACAAGTCAGCTAAACTGTCAACCACTGAAATAAATGTGTTTTAATATGCTAGTCAGCAGATTTATCTGTTCACTCTCAGACAGACTGTAGTACAACAGACACAAAAGTTTTTCCTCATAAAAGTGAACTGGTTACATGACAGTTTTGTTACTTACATACTTTTAGGACTTGATGGGTCACAAGCTATTTTAATGACCACAGTAGCATTAATACTGCTTATTTGTTTTAGAAGAAACTTTTATCTCAAAGCTGATGAATAATCTCCTTCAAATTTCATTTACTTCATACATATTTTGAACTTATTTTTCCTGCTGAGCTGAGACATCTAGGACTTTGTGGGTTTGTTATAGACCAGACTGGAGGTCGAGAGACCTGGACTCCAGGTTGGGAATTGCTGCAGTCCCACTAATTCCAAGCAAAACACACAGGGTCAGAGCCAATAAAAGACTGTTCTTCTGCAGACAGACCTGAACTACTTAAAATTCACTACTGTGATTTTTATGTCATATATATAAGTAGAAAACCTACTCCCCAGATTATACAACACAGTAATCAAGAAAAATACATTAAAAAAAGTTTTAACCTTTTTAAAAACTATCTTAAGTACTCAATAGTGAAATACGTCTTGAAACAAATATTTTTAATCCACTAATTTTAAGTGAATGAATTTTAAAGCATAGTTATGTCAATCATGAAAGAATCAAGATAAGGTAGCTAATAATACTAGCCAATAAAATACCTTGATCTTTGTGTTTCTATAATTTTGACAAGACCATTTATTGACCTGAAATGCAGCAGAAAAACGAAAAGTTAGATACACCACAATTTTAATGTCTCGATTAAACAACTTGAGCAATGAGAAGTAGCTTCAGAAATAGCATAAC
>JAVCKT010001562.1:40385-62952 GCA_032273925.1 Rhynchotus rufescens
GATGAGTAACAACTAGTATTCCAGATCCAGCACGTCAGAGCATTCCTTTCAGGAGGAGAATAAGCACTTCACAGGCATTTTGACATCTCCTGTCCCAATTATGATATGCTTTCCTTTTTACCTAGTAGTTGCTTAAAGCTGCTCAAAGTTAAGACAGTATTTTTCCAGATGGTATGAACTTTAACTTCTTTTGTTTTGAAGATGGGAACACCAGCCAAATGTCCAACTTTCTACTACTGTTCTCTAAATATTAGGCAAAAAAAGGTGGCCACCTTAAAATAAATCAGCCACAACTGCATTTTGCATGGGCCCGATCCCATGGGCCCGTGCAGGCACTCTCTAAGCACAGGTACCCTCAGGAGCCACGAAGGGACGTGGCTGCCCCTCAGCCTATTTCTCACCTCTAGCAAGAGCCAGGCAAGAAGGAGGCGATTCCAGACCGGACACGATGCACAGGTGCAGTTAAAGGGGACACTTTGGGGAGCTGGCCTTAAGATGACGAGCTCGCTGAGGCCAGCACTGGGATCGTAATTTAAAAGTGACACCTTGCTTCAAAGTCCTGCTTTGCTTGGTAGAGTCTCATTGGCTCTGTCTCTGGGACTTTCACATGCCCTCATTTGTAAACTGAGAATAATGATAAATGGTTGTTTTCCTGCGTGTAGAACATGCTAAACAAATGGAGAGGTGTGCAAATGCAAACTGTTTTATTATTTTTTTGACAAATATCTCATGATAAATATGACTGAAAAAAACAAGTCCAACTTAATTCCAATACAGTATCTAATTTCATCACTGGATCTAAATATGAGGCAGGCAGGTTGCCTCTACTACTCTATATTCCTCTCAGGAATGCATTCAGCTTGGATCAAATCCCATTTCCCTTAAACCCCATATAATTCCCAGAACTCGGCTATCCCAGAGAGGGCTTCTGTATCAAAGGCTCAGAACGTGCTGCAAAGCCACAGCAAGGGCGCCCTCGCGTAGCCGCCGAGCCGCAACCGGTGCCGCCTGCAAAGCAACTTCATGGGCTTGGCTTAGAAAGGCCCCACACGCCGCCTTGCTCAGCACCCACTTCTATGGGTCAGAGACTGCAACAGATGCAGGGCCTGGCTGAGGGGCCTCTGCTGTGTTCAGGGTGACCCTACGTATCATGGCTAATACCTGCCAGCTCATCTATGCACTGATCCATCGACCTTCCCTCCTCTTACTTCCCTCTCTCCACCTAAAACGGGATTTTGTATCGCTATGCCTCTATTTTTACATCCAACACATACAGGAAGGGATAAGACAACCCTGGAGACAGTCAGCGCGCTGGTGCCCACCACAGTCCTTTCACAAGCAGGTCCTATAGGAAGTGCCAAGATCATCACCCACCCCAACAGAAACATCTCCTTTACTGTACAGAGAGCTTCAGAAAGGGTCCTCCAAAATCACTAAAGGACTGCAGAAAAAGCCAGGAAAGGGACTAAGCTTATAAAAATAACATTAAATTTGTTAAGAGTGCTTGTAGCTGCATGACCAGAACAAGCATATATAGAAAACCGCCTTTTTCCCCTTCTAAATATTTTTTCCTCAATAGTTAAAGCAGACTGGACCTGGACCAGCTTGTCCCATGTGCTTCAGAGCTCGCCACACAAATGTCTGTAGTAGAACCACGTCGGGGCAGGACAAGGAGCTGGAGAAACCACATTGCTGACCGGCACAAGCAGCACGACCAACTTACACCACTTGAGAGTGATCAGAAAACTGCACTGTTGAAGCTAAAGTTTAGCACAATTCTAATTCTGAAGTTAAACATAGTTAGAATTATTTTCAAAGGTGCCAAATCAGCCAAGTACTGCTGCAACATGAAAACACCTTTTACAGTGACAAGTGAGTCGATGAATACATTTGTGATCATTTCTTTATTTCCTCCTTGCAGTTTTTCACACAGATACAATTTATTCCCAATCCTGAATCCCTCAGGTAAACTGTACAATTTACCCATTTGCAAAACCTTTCTAATGGCACCAAAACGAAGCAGCCTTTGCAAATTGTATTTGTTAACAAGCTGTCACCAGGGAGTGCTCAAAATAATTATCACCATTTGTCTCAAGTTAATTTAAATTTCCGTGGAAGTGTTATTACATCCCTACCCTCACTGGTGTCAAGATGTCGCCAGTTTAACAGTTCCTATTTTCTATTTGCTTTCTCTTGCATGGCTAATGTTAGCATGTAAAAACAAATTATCCCCACTTTTTCTCTAGCACTTTTATAGATAGTTGCTATTTCTTACACAGCTGAGTGCAGCTGACATAGAAAACCTCTACGTACTTATTACTCCTAGACTGCAGCTTTACTTTAACATTAACATTATATAAAATACTGTAAACAAATATGTTTAAGACCATATAAGGCGGTGATAAAAAGAAAAGGAAAACAACTATTATTCCTTATGATGGACATTGCTTACCTAGCATGGAAACAACTATATCATGCGCAAGAATTATGTAAATTGCTCTCCTCTAAAGGCACAGATTTGAACAGCTCTTCAGCTAAATTCAATCCCCTCCAAAACAACCAAGCAACATCACATTAAACAGTCAAAAAAACACTTCTTTTATCCCTGTCATCGGCAATATCTTAACTTTATCGTATGTATATGAAGAATATTCAACCAGGCTACACTAAATCACGCTACATCTTTTCACGCTCAGCACTGCATTATACAACTAAACCTAAAAATATGGAATTTAAATGTTCCACAGGAGCTCAATTTTCCAGCATGAGAGCTGCATTATGAGGCTTAGACTCTCCATCAAATGCTGTTTAGTTTCACTTGAATATTCCTTTGTTTATTTACGTAATTCCTTTTTAGGAAGGGTAGGTGCAATACGGAAGTTTGTCAAAACTATCAACTGAAAAAGATGGGGTACCTGGACAGAGCCACTGACTACAGACACCAACCCCTGAGGAGGAAGCCAACCTCTGTCTTCTGATACTGCAGCTCGAGGGCCTTGCCAGAACATATAGCCCGGAAAGCCTTTAATGATCTTTTATTTCATTACATTTTCCAGTTGGTGGGGAGCTCACATCTTGACATCTCTCTAAACCTGAAACAGACCTATTGCTAATGTGAAGTGGTTCCCCCCTACTTTGCACCTCTTTAATGAAACACAAGATTATTTTAAATCTGTAATCTTCTCAGCAGGATTATCAACTGGTGGGGCTGACCCTAATATTGCTCATCTGAACAGTGATAAGGCAGATGCCCTGAGCAAACAAGGCTAAACATGTACCTGTCTGGAGGGTCTTCCAGCGAGACATAATAGAGGCTTTATGAGTAACTACTTAAATCTGCTTTTATTTGACAATGCTAACCAGATGTCTTCTGGAAAACAAACCAGAGCCTCAATCACTGCTGCTTAAACACATTCCTTGAACATGGCCAAAGCTAAACAGAAGCTACAGCCGGCCCTGCCCTGCTCTTCTGATAATAAATGAATCATCACAGGCACTGGAACAACGAGCCCTACACTATATTCAAAGTTTGAACCAACACAACTACTGTGGGGAAGATTAAAAAAAATAAAAAAAATAATAAAAAAAAAGGCACAACCAACAGCCAGTTGTGCAGAAAGCCTCTGCAGCCATAGTTTGGGGGAAACCAAGTCCTGAAGCCAGCATATTGAATTGTTTGCACTATGTACGGTGGGGCAGCTACCCTCAGAGCTCCTGGGAAGCAACAGGCAGGCTAGGTAATAAACAGCTATGTGCAACAAACTGTCGCCACTTATTTTTGCCTGACCCGAGCAGAGAGAGCTTCCACAAGGCCTTTAGTACTGGCTATCAGCTGAAAGCCTGAGATCATTTAAGTTCTGGCTGTGTTTGCTCTTGAATATTAACATGGGTGCAGGGTCCTTGGAAGTCTTGTCTGTAAAAGCCACAAATCCAGTCACAAACCCCAGTGCAACCTTCCTGGGTAGAGCCTTCCCTCAATTCTGCTTCCTCCCAACCCATGGACAAGTGACAAAATGTAGCAGTGGGACTTGTCCTCCTAGCCCCATCCACCCCTTTTTGTTTAATTAAAGTGCACTAATACTGCTATCTGCTAGAACTGGAGAATTGTCCCTTGGAAATCAGACTAAATACACCTTGCTCTGCCTCCCCTCACTCAACCTCTCTTACACTCGGATTCAAGTATAGTTTAAAAGAAAAGAAAAAGGACGAAAAAAGAGTTCTGATGAAAGTCAGTAGAAAAATAATCTTGTTCCCTCATTCGGTCACATTTTGCAAGAGTCTCGGAGGCCACTGCATTTCAAGTTACTTTAAGTTTTCCTATGAACTGACTGCTAACACTGAAAACCTGCCTTGGACATAGCCAGGCACAAAGGATACTCCAAACTGTTAATCAAAGCAACACATCAGCACTTGTGCCTCCTCCTCAGGGCCTTCACTTAGTGCTTTATTGCTTCATACTTTTCGATTACAGCTAGCTAAATGTGAATTATCTCAATTTACTTTTCCTATCTAAAAAATTGCTTCTGGTGCTGGTTTGGACAATCTATCAGCTATCTGCTGTTGCCGTACTGTGTTAGACCACACGTGTTAGACCTTTCTTCTGACACTGAGCCCTTCACCACCACGGTGCTGCCAATGAACCGTCCACGTGTGCCCAGGCGCTGCGGAAGGGACAGTGGCAAAATTATGGTGCTGCCCTCTGGTTTGTGAGAAACACCTGCTCCATCTCAGCTCCCACAGCCCCAATAAAGCTCTGGGAGCCACAGCAGGAGGTGCCACTTGGCCCTGCCTGCACAGATAGTGAACTGCCTTAAGTAATAATGAATATGGCTCAGAACATTAGCCTTCTGTGCTCTGCTATGGTCTGCAGTGAGCTCAGAGCTGGTGCTGTCACACAGCATATACTGGCAACATGAGAGTAAACAAATCAGCACATCACTGGGACTTGGAACAGGGCACGCAGTGTAGCAGGAGAGGGTTTTTTTTTTTTTTTTTTCCAGGACCTCAACCCTGTGCAGAGCCTCTGCTCTTCTCTTACCTACCCTTCCACTCTCTCGTTTCAGTTTTATTATTAATTTCCTTCCATCTGTACGTTTGGACGCTGTGAACCCTAAGGTGACCACGGAGACATGAAGAAGACGCCACTTAACACGGGCTCTCCGGAAAAGGGACACAAGAGCAGCTTGGCTCCTGAGGGCAGCCTAACCAGTGTCTTGGATGGCAAATGTTCAACATCCAGCGAGTCACCCCATCTGCTCCACGGGCTGTTCCAAGAACCTCGCTGCTCCCGAGAGGAACGGGAGCACCTAGGTTAGCCGATGGAAACAAAGTCTTTAAAATAACAGTATAAACCACCACAAATAGAGAACTGCCACATTTCACAAATATTTACAACAGTGCAATGATATCATGACTATAAAGGGCATCCCTTTCAACTTCTGCTCATCTACTCTAGCCAGCAGATTAAGACATTAAGAGTTTCCTTTAAAAATATAGTTTTAAGAAATAATGCAGTCTGGGCTAAACATTTTCAAATACTATAAAAATCTAAGATTGCTAACTAAAACTAAAGTTACATAAAGATGTCTCAGTTCTTGAGAACGGATATAAATACAGTGCATCACAATTTTGCAACTTCAATATGCTTCATTTTCCAATTCAGATTACTGGAAAATATGATTTTCTAACACTTCAGATGGCATCTAAGCACACATAGATAAGCATAAATAGCTTTATCTCAGTTCTGAACAAATTTTGAAGTAAGATCTCACCATTCACACATGAAAGAAGCTGTGTAAAGTGCAGTATTTTCCCTTGATATCAAAAAGATGAAAGTTTACTTCATAGGTCAGTCCCCTATATAACATCTACTCCTATCTGCTGCTTGCAGTTCTTACTGTAATGAGTAAAGGACATTTCAACATATAATATACATAGCAAAAATCACAAACTTGAATAAGAGATAAGGAAAAACTGCTTCTTGAAAAGTAGAGTATAAGGATATTGGCAGGGAGACCAATTCCACTTGATTACTCTTCAGAATTTAGACATAATACTTCCTAATGTATTTTGCTCCTAAATTTTTCCTTTCCTTCCAAACTTTTCTTTTCCCCTAGGAACAAAAGCTTATCCTAGATAATGCTTAGATTCCTATCCATTTCATCATTTCACAGTGTCAATCTTCTTTTTTTCTCGTTCACTGGCAGCAAAGAATACAGTAATAAAACAATAATTTGTGATCACACAGCTATGTATCAGCAACAGTATTGTATTGTTAGATATCACAATCCAAACAAGCACAAGGGTTGGTGGGGGCAGGGAGGGAGTGGAATCAAACTGATATATTTAAGGGTCTGAACTAGAGCTACTAATAATTTAGCTCTCAGAATTACATTATATGTCTGAAGGGGACCTCACAAGGTTGTCTTACTTCACCCCTTCCTCTAAAGGTAGGATCAAATACATGGAAATGATTTCTGAACAGTCATTTTTGCTTTTGTTTTGCTTTACTTCTTCATACTCTGCAAGCACTCAGGGACAGCGCGGGCACCCTCTCTGCTGCCTGTGGCACCGCGATCGCGGTGCACTCTGTTGTTGGACACAGGCCATTCCCACCACCTGCCCAGCAGGTCACACCACACGGAGCTGTTCTACCACACCACACTTCTTCCAATGAATGCTTTTGAAACACCAAAGGGATGTTCAAAATGCAAGTTTCATCATAAAGCCAATTAATGTAGAATTGAAGTTCCTATACTAGCCTAACTGCACTTTCTTAAGTCTTCCATAACTGCATAGTGCTCAGCTACTTATTTCTATCCACTGCGGAGCTTTGAAAAAATACCTCTCTTTTCAAAGGCAGCAAGTAAAAAAGTAGTAAGTAGATGTCAAAATTAAGTATTTTTTTTTTTTTTTTGCAACACTTTTATGCTAAATAAAATTCAAGTCCGGATACAGAATTTTTAACCTCATCTCCCAATCCTGACCATAAGTACTAGTGTCTTCCCGAGCTTCGGGCACTTGTTGAAGCCGTTGCAGGAGAAAACTGGGAATAGTTCAGTGAGTGCAAATGCTAGCGGCCACGGCCCCCCAGAGGGGATAGGGGAATGACTGAGCGGTGCTAATTTGAGGCTGCAGCTACAGAGCAGGGCTCAAGGCCAGGCCCAGGGCTGGTCTCGGGGCTGTGCCAGGCCCAAGAACATGGCGGAGAGCAGGAGCGCGGGGCCGGTGCCTTGTTCGCCATGGCAACAGGCCGGGCCGCGAGGAGGCCTCATGGCTGCCTCGCCCTCAGCTGCCGCCAGGCCCAGAGCCCCACACCTGCCTCAGCCCGCGACTCCGCTCGCTACCAAGGAGCAAACACACACGCCAGTTCATTTGTTTCACACAAGCGTCGAATTGACAAGTTTTAGGAGTATCCAGTAGTTTTTGTTTTATATATAAAAAAAAAGCAGCTGCTGAGGAAAATCCCAGCAGACATGGATAACTCTGAATATGTGCACAGGGAAGCAACATGCCACACTCGCTTGCACACAACAGATGTAAATCCACTGAACTACTGATGAAACTGCACAAGACCTAATTCCAGTAAGACACAAGAAAATTAAGGCAGCAATTCAATGGAATTTCATCTGATAATGGTCCCAACTACAGAATAGGAAAAAAATAGAAGAACGGGTACTTAAGATTTTTTAAAAACTCACTACAAAGACTTTTTTTTTTTAATTTAAATCAGGAAAATTCCTTTCCTTTTGTAAAGAGCTGTTACGAACTCCTGCTGGGAAAGGGAGAGTAAGCATTGAGGCTACAGTGCTGTGGAAATGCATTATTCCCGTGGGTAGGGAGGACACAGGCTATCTGCTGAGCCATGGGTGAGCTAATAACAGTGGCTGTCAAGACTGCCCCATTAAATTACTGCAAAAGGCACCTAGGAAGAGATAGTGAAAAATCAATTAACCGCAGAAATGGCAAGAGAAATAAAATACGGCATTCAAACACTTCACCATGCAGATATATGAAAGTTTCCTGCACACTTTCAAAGCAGAAACATCATGTTAAGCAAACAGAATTACCATGCTCTCTTCACTCTTTTAAGTACCAAGTACCTGCAATTCCTACTAGAATAAAAAGGGCTTGAAGCTAATGGTCTCTTTGCAGGGCAAGTCCCTTTATCAATAACCAAGGAAAAAAAAAAGAAAAAGAAAAAAGAAATGATAATTTCTAAAACATGTGAATTATACTCTAGTTTCAAATCTAACTTTCGGCACACAGATTGATTGTGTTCCAAAATCCTCTCCACTTCTGTGTCCCTATGGCTGTAGTAGTAAAAACACATCCCACACCAGACTGCATGGAGACACCCCCAGCAAAGTTGTAAGTCAGCAGAAGGTATAGGCAGTTCAAAGAAATATATTAACAAAGACTTTACTTTTTCAGTACCATCCTAATGGATGGATCAATTCAAACTTTCAGGATTTCCCAATTTTTAGCTCTAACTTTAGATGCAGCCTGATTTGGCTATCTATGTTGGCTATCTACGTTGACCTCTCCATACACCTGCTGGGAGATCTGCAGATAGCTAAGGGTAGAAACTGGTCTTCAAAAAACACTGTGCAACCCCGTATTAAAAAACAAAAACAAAAAAAAAAAGCACTGATAAAGTCCTTTCCAGGTCCCCTTTTCCCGTCTCTGCTTTTAAAACCCCTCTGCCTTTTGCACACATTCCTAGAAATGACAGCATACACAAAATCAAAGGAAAACACTGAATGAAACTTCTCTGATTAGGTTCTTTCTCTATAAAACAAATAATTTAGTACTTACTGAATTTGAAGGTGTCATTTTTAAATACTCCAAAGGCTAAATGCAAATATCCTAAAGACACTGAGCTTTCCATCCTTCTGGTTTACAATGTGCCAGATTTCTTTATTTCTTGATATTAAAAAAAAAGCATATTCCCCAACCATCCCTACTGGCAAAACTCATTCAGTGTTTCTGACGTGTTACAGACAGAAGAATAGGAAGTTTCTTCTGAGGCTTAGGAATTTGGATATGTTTGCCCAAGACCATGGCAAACACTACTGTGCCTTTAGGACACTACTGTCAGTAACAGCATCTCACCTCTCAGTACTGACTTGAGGTTCAACTTGGCTTGTCGGTGCAGGTCCTCCACACAGGGTGGTCTTGAGGAAGGCAGAAACACATTTTCCTGCTGGTGCCATGGAGCAGTGTAGTGGACTGTCCATCTGCTCTCTTCATCTAGGTTGGAAACAGCTGCAGAAAGAGAGAGACAAGAGTTAGAAAATCAAATGCTCTTGCAGGTAGCTTTACCATGTAACGCCACCCATAAACGCGCCTGTCGAGCATCATCTTCAGAGGCTCGAGGCCTCCTTTCTCTTATCAAAAAAGCCTCCAGAACTTCACTTCCTCTCATCTCTAGCCTAAGTTTCGTCTTCTGTGTTACACAGAAAACGTTTCCCTCTCCCCTTGTTTATATTGCTGAGATATTTACAGCGATCTTGCAGCTCTATTTCCTCTCATCTAGCTCCCAGACTCCTCAGATGAAACCGGTTTTTGACTGCCTTGATCAGGCTGGGTGCTGCATGCTCAGGGTGACTTCCTCCTTCTCAAGGGCAACCCAAGAACATGACAGTCACCATGGGACACTACTACCAGTTCATCTGTACCACAAAATAATCTTTTCTGATCTCATAGCTGCCATAAACCAGAGAGATAAAGGCTCCACCAAACCCAATAAATTAGTCACTTCACATCATGATGAGTGCAAGGTCGATGCAGACACCAGCAATTCGCCAGGCGAAGCACAAGCGCGCTGACGGAGGACTGCGCCAGCACTTTCTCAGCCAATACACATGCGGAAAATAAAATACTGGAACGTCTCAAGCTCAAGGTTCGCCACAAGACAGCATGGCGAGGAAGCTGCCGGTGCACCTAATTCCCAGGTCTGTTTATCACCCATGCTTCCTGGGAGACAGCCGTTCCCTTTTGCTCAGAGCTTGCCATCAATAAAAACTTTTATGGCTCGCCGCGGATAAGGGCACTCAGCTCTGTGACAACAGGCAAAGGGCAGTTGGGGGGCACCTTTTATGATCGGCCAGGCCCTGCTGGGCCCCCAGCCAAGGCGCCGCGTATCCCTGCTCTCCGGAGCAGGGGGAACCACAGCTGAGGTGCAGGTCCGGCCAGAGGGGCCGCAGCAGCCGGCTCGCCCCGGGCCCCGCACACCCTGCCCTGCTCCCCTCAGCCTCACAGCGCCTCTCCGTAACATTATGGCGTCCCTGCAGGAATCGCTTCAGGTGCAAACAGATGGTACGCATTACAGAAAATATGCTGGCCCTTTAACTTCACTATTTATCTATGGCACGTGCTCAAAAGTTCTATGAACTTTTTTGGAAGCGAACGTCTTTATTTATTTATTTAAGGTTACTGTGTTTTCAATGCACCCTGGCTGGTGGTTGCTCTTGCTCCTGCATCCCCTCCCCACCTGTCCCCACTCCTTGGCGCTGGCTGCGCCACTGCAGAACAAGACTCCCCCCAGCCACTAAAACACTCTTCTTTTTGGCTTTACGTAGAGGTCAAAGCTAAATTACAGCAGACAGGTAAGTCACCACCAACCCGGTTATAGTGACTATCACATCCACTTAGTCACAGAAAGTGGCACTAGGCACCCTGTCCCAGACTAACAAATGCAAAGGGTCTGTCTGGGGCCCATGTCCCTGTGGGCACATGAGCAGACACCGGGATGGGGAGCGCAGGGAAGCACCAGCCTCTCCCTCACCGTCCAGTGTCAATCCTGCCCCACCAGATCCCAGAAGTTCACCCCTCTTCACAGCAGGAGTCAACAGCAATCTGCCCAAAGCAGTAAACCCATTTTACCCAAACCCACCACCTCTCACACAATTAACGTAAGAAATGAAGTTTTGATGATTTCAAGGATGAATCATGACGATCTTGGAAATGTTTTTAGGAAGATGAAGGAGTCCCACAACTGTCCCCACACACACAGAGCTCCCTAAGAGCCTTGCGGACGCGGCACGGCGCACTCCACCTTGCACTAAAGCTGCTGCTTTTGCACGGAAAAGTTTTGCTTCTCCACAGCCTCAGAGACAGAGGGCTTCAAAATACAAGGAAAAGTAATAATAAGAGAGAGAGAGGGGAGGAGAGAGGGAGATAAAAACACCAAACCACCCCAAATCCAAGACAGCAACGCTCTATCCCAGCGCAGACACCCCAAATCACTTCCCAGTGCTGCCTCTCCACATGACAAACTCAATTAAAATTCAATTGAAAGTAAAGCATCAGTCCTACCTAAGCGGAGGCTTCCAGAAAGCCGCACACACAAAAGGCTGCCCGAACCCGAAGCGCCGTTTCCCGCGGGACTCGGTTCCTTCCCCCGAGACCGCAAGCGCGCACAACTACTTACTCTTTCTCTTGAAAAGTTTGAGGAGCGACTTAAGCTTTGTGTTGATGAAAACCACCATGTCCGAGGCGTTTAACTGCGGCCCGGGAGTTTAAATGCCATAAAAAAAAAAAGCAGGAGTTGAGAAAGGCGACTGGATTTCACTCTTCCTGCTCAGGCTCTGCACAATAAATTTTTTTTTTTCCTTTTTCCTTCTGTCCTTAAATCACCACTTAAAAGCCGCCCCTCCTGTTCCGATGCACGAAGCCGTCTACAATCCTCTAACGTGAACTCCTCCGCTCAGAAGCGGTCTGGTGGGCTGAAACCTGCCCGCTTCCCACATGCAAGTAGGGAGGGACTGCATGCATAAATAAATAAATAAAGAGCAGGCGAGTTAATCGTTATTCGCGCCTGCCCAGGCTGCTTCCCCTCGCCAAGGGCGCGCTTCTTGTTCCGCTCTCCCGCGGCGCAGGGGCGCCGGGGCGGCCGCGGCACGAGCGGCGGCTCCGCACGCAGGTCGCTCCGCTCGGCGGCAGGTGCTGCGGGCGCCTCCCGCAGCCCCTGCAGCCCCTGCAGCCCCTGCAGCCCCTGCAGCCCCTGCAGCCCCTGCCCGGGGCTCCCGCAGCCCCCGCCCCGCAGCCCGAGGCGGTTCCTCCCCGCGCGGCGCGGGCAGCGCCCCGGGGCACCGCACGGGCTGCTCCTCGGGCTTGCAAATGAGCGCCGCATTTTGGTGCAAATCAGGATTCCCTCCTTTCCCACCACTCCCATCCTCCTCCCCCTTTTCTTCTCTCTCTCTCTTTCCTTTTTTTTTCCTTTCTTGCTCTCACTCCCACTTTATTAATGACCCAAGAGCCGCATGTTAATGGGCTGCAATGTGTCGTCTTTTCTCTGTGTTGCCTTCCCTTCCAGATACACTTCCCCCCGCCCCAGCCCCAGACAATACCGGCGGCGAAATCTGCCCTGCAATCTCACATACTGAATTTCAGTCTGCAGCACTCCCAAGTCATTCTTATTAGCGTCAGTCCAGGCTAGCTGCATGGAAAGCAAAATCAAGTTACTTCTGCCTAATAAAGAATCTGTGATTCATCAAGTGGAACTTGTGCAGAGACGGAACAGCAGGAGTTTTTGAGATGCACATTAGATCTTCATACAAAGGACAAAGAAAAAAAAAAAGAAGGAAAAAAGGGAAAAAAGGAAAAAGAAAAAAGAAAAAGAAAAAAAAAGGAAAAATGGAAGAAAAAACCCTATACAGAGGTGTACAACCACCCTTCTTAGAAAGGACTAACTCGCTTGCCCCTATTGGACGCATGTTTTGCAGATCCCGCGATTCTGCGGTTACAGAGGTTGCCTTCCTTTGTGTGAATTCCCAGCAGTTCTGTTGCAGCTGAAAGGCACAGCCGCTTCCTGAACAGACGCGCAGTGCCACACAGCCCAGGCCCCTGCCTGTGCAGCAGGAGCCAAGGCCGAGCAGGCCGGCACCTCGCACGCAACAACCCCGCGCAGGTGAAGGGGAGATGGCACTGACCAATGCTGCAAAACACAAGCTCAGTGCCTGCCTGGATAATTTTTTTAAAAAACCCACCTCCTGGCATTTACAGACTAAACTGCAGGGAGAAAAAGGCATGCAAAAAAAGTATATATGTTTCTTTGTTAAACAGAATTCCCTGTTTCTGGAATGCCTCTCTCAGAGCCTCTCCTCCGGCAGTCGGGGCTGACAGAAGGGCAGGTGCCAGCAGTGCCGCTCACCCCGCGGGCAGCCCGGATGGGGTCAGTCCCTGCAGCTCTGTAACTGGCAGGGGGCAATACCCTGCTTTGGCTTGGCTTTGGCTTGGCTTTGGCTTGGCTTGGCTTGGTTTGGTTTGGTTTGGTTTGGTTTGGTTTGGTTTGGTTTGGAAGGAGCACCGCGCACTTCGAAACATGCAGCAAAATGACAACCAAGCTCTCAGGTGATACAGTCGAGGTCTCACCTCCCAAGGAAACACTCCGAGGAAGGAACTTGGACCATCTTGCTTAGGCACTAGCATCAATGTTGCTGAGTCCTTACCAGTCCTTGGGAAAACTCTGCTCCATTTAACGACTTTTGCGGTGTTTAACACCCCAGTCCACCTGACAATAATAGCCTCTTTAGAACTCTGCCAGTATCCGTGTTTCCTTAACACCGTTTTAGACACCTACTTGCTGAAGAGGCAAGTCCAGAATCCCTCTGTCCTGCAGCCTGCCATCAGGGAGTGAGCACAAGGGGGATCCCGTGCAACGAGATCCGTATGGTAAGTAACACAGATGCCCTCCGAGACCTTGAGGGCAGCGCTCACAAACCCCCGGAATCCAGGACTTCTTTCCCACGTCGGGATCCTCTATGTATTGACACAATTCCCCAGTGTGCAGAGAGTTATTCCAAAGGGGTAACAAGCAACCTGTAAGCTACTGCTGTATTGTCAGCATCCCCTCCTGCTCTCACCTTCGCTGCAGACTGAAAAGGAGTTTGGACACTGAAAACCACCCCCCAGGGGGGTGGCACAAAGAAAACCCCACTTGGCTTCTGCATCTGGCTTCCTCAGAGCCTGACTTACCTCAGGAATAACCAGAACTCCTGCCTGTGAGCGGCGCCTTCAGCAGCTCCTGCAAAATTCTGCATGTCCTTCCTCTCAATCCACTCCCCACATCACACAAGGCCAATAACTTCCATCAGCTTCCGTGTTAGTTCTCTTAGGACTGAAATAAGCAGGAGATAAATCCACTTCTCCACAGGTAGGGTCTCTAGATGGAGAAATCTTACGTCACTTCTCACCAATTAACTGACTTGAGGCTCTAACACCACCAAATCTGCAGTCAAGACCACAAGAAAACATTTACTCAGAATATTTTTTTTTACAGTTTGCCACAGTTGCCTAAAAAGAGCATTAACAGCAGATGTGAATATGCTATAATGTCAGCTCCTTAAAAATAAATGATTCTGACATTGGTACCACATGTGGCAGATTTTCCCTCTTCAGCAGACTTCTGATTTCAGGTTGTACCAGGTAAGGTATCCAGAGCCTCAGTTTCCACAACCTTAGGAACAGGGACTGTGCCAACTTTCCACCTCACACAGACACTATCGCAAAGAACACAGAACATACTGCGATGCTGCCAGCACGTGCTGGTTCTGGCTGCTTCTGGCTTCTTAATGCATGGGATTGCCCCTCAAATAAGCTCCTCCTTGGCTAGCAACAATTCGGAGCCTGAAACAGGAGGTACAAGATGTGATGACAAAGACCTTGCTCACAGACATGAATATAGGAGATGGCGTCAGCCGCAAAACTGTATCAGTCTTTTACTTGGTTTTACAACAGCTTTTAACCCCTAACTAGTTAAACTGTTTTTTCTCCCTTTCCCTGACAAACTTATAAATTGGTTTTGCTTTGAAGCCTACCAGTGAGCAGCATGGGTGGCACTGCAGCTTCTCAGAAAGCCCACGTGCCTCCAGAGGAGAGGGGGATGTGTGATGGATGCCCTGCACATGGGCTGCCTGCAACCCTGCGACCCTCTCCTTTCCAGCTGACCCGCTGTGGGGTCCAGCAGACCCCCCAGCCATCCCAGTAGCGTCTGCTGGACCCTCTTCACTGCCTAATGCCCTGAGGGGGTCACCCGCACTGTCGACCTGCTGCGGGAACTGAGCCTCGGAAAAGCCGACGCTGAAACCGCAGCCCCTCAGCTTGCCCACAAGCGCACACCGCTAGCGGGCCCAGCAGCGGGCATCAAGAAAACCCTCCATAGAGCCAGTCTGCATCAGTAGTGATGCTTGTGATGAGGAGAAAAAGTAAAAACGAACAACTCGACTGGAAATTGCATGGCAAGACCGATGCCAGCAAGTCTCCATTTAACAAGCTAAAGAGAAAACAGCAAGTTTGGAAATAATGTGCGTTCAAACCCCGCCAGTGAAATTAGCCTGCACTTGGCAGGCCAAGCCACTCTGGCTCAGAACAGGGCTTCCCATGGGCTGCAGCTCCCGGGCCGCGGCAGGGCACGATGCTGCCAGCAGGGCCCTTGCTTGCCGCTCGCCCACGGGCACGGAGCATCCCCAGGGCTGCTCTCCCAGCCCCTCGCACCCGTCCTCTCCGAGCAGCTGCTGCTGCCACAGGGCAGCGGCCAAACAGCAGAACAGCCTCCGTCCCCTGCGCTGCGCAGGTGCGTTGGAGGAGACACTGAGCTGGGCCTGTTTGCTCCGGAGAAGAGAAGGCTGAGAGGGGATCTGATTAATATCTGTAAGTACATGAAGGGGGAATGTAGCGAGGAAGGGGCCAAGCTCTTCTCAGTGGTAGCCAGTGATAGGACAAGGTGCGATGGATACAAGTTGAAACACAGGCAGTTCCATCTCCATGTGAGGAGGAACTCCTGCACTGTGAGGGTGCCAGGGCCCTGGCACAGGCTGCCCAGGGAGGCTGTGCAGTCTGGAGATCTTCCAAACCCACTTGGATGCCGCCCTGTGCCCCGTGCTCTGGGTGTCCCTGTTAGAGCAGGGTGGGGTTGGACTATGTGATCCCTAGAGCTCCCTTCCAACCTCAACCACTCTGCGATTCTGTGATCTTAAAAATCCTATCGCAACTTCTGCTTCAGCCTTTCATTGTTAGGCAAAGAATATGAAGCACCTGAGATGTGAACCCCCCAATCTGACTGGGCCCAAGGTTTATTCCTGTTCCAGCCACCTTCACCCATGCCATCAACCAAACTGCTACTGCCAAAATGGACTCAAACACCCTCTCCAACCCTGCAGACATCAGGAATAAATGATCTGCGATTAGCAGGGATTCCTTCATCCTTTCAGAGCCAATCGTGTCTGCCATCTCCTGGTATTTTTTGCGGAAACAAAAGCGCTCCCTGCACAAAGGCGCTCCGGAGCAGCGATCCTGCTGCCCACAATGGCCGCTTTCAAGGCAACCTTGCCCTCGCTGAAGCGCGATACTTCCCGGCCTACTCCCAAATGACGGCTCTTTAACCTAGGATAAGCAGGAAGAGGAGGGGAGAGCGCGAGGGGGAGCGGGGACAAAGGAGGAGAGCTGTTTTATCCCGAAGGCACCACAAAGGGACAGAAGGACCCGCACGCCCGGAGAACTCGCAGGGGAGCCGGCCTAGAGCGCGTCTCCATACAGGCCTATACCGGGCAGGTAGTGCCGGAGGTCCCGGAGCCCGACGGCTCCCGCATTTATCCAGGCTCAGAGGAGATTACAGCCGCAGACGCCGGGAAAGAGTCCGCGTGGCGGGGGGAAGGATAAGGAGGATGAGGAGGAGGGGGCACACAACCTAAGCTCAAAGACGGGAGAGAAAAGCAGCCGACTTTGATTGATCTGATGAGCCTATTTAGGTCACAGCACAATAAAGCTAATTCATTCCTTTGACGATTCAAAACCTCGCTCCACAGACCCTCTCTCACGCACACAGGTCACCAGGGAGAAAAAGAAGAATCGAGGCAAAGCTGCACAGAGATAAAGCCATGATTTCTCTTGGTTAGAGCATCTCCTGACAAATATTTCAACTACAAACAGTTGAACCAATAGCATTTAGTGAATGTTTAATTTTATTTAATGCTTTTTGTTTCAAATCACAGGGCACAAACCTTTTCCTTGGGCCACTGCAGCACCTCAGCTAAGGCAACATTGGTTCACAGGGGAATATTTTAGTCTGTCCGTGAGAAACTCTTCTAAAACTCCATCCAAAAAACATTCTCATTTTCATTTCCAGCCAACTTTAATGGTAACTCTGCCATGGCTTTCCCCCAAGATGTGATCAGAGCTAGAATGGCTGCACTATCAGCCGGGTTGTGCAGCTCCCTGTCTTACCTTTGTTCCAAGAGCGGGTCACAGGGAAGAGAGGGATATTCGGAACAGGCCACGTTTCAAACTCCCTCGGAGGCCGGCTCATATGAGCCCTGCCATTGATCCCCTCTGGAGCATCTGGTGTGAAACCAGACGACACAAGTGCCATTTCCAATCTTCTGTCCCATATAGTTTCCTCATTTAGTCTGCAATTCCAAGCTGGCAGCTGTGCAATGGTTGATCTACACTAATATCCCACAGCCGTTTTAAACTAATCTTGCTCTGCATTCTCCTTAGGGGACACATTCCCGGCTCATTTCATTTATTTAGAGATCACAGAAAGAATTTTTGTAGCACATCCCAAATCTCCCCTCCCAGCAAAGCTCTTTGGGATATTTTTATTGATATGTGGATTATCCTGGTATAAGCATTCAGCATATTCACATTTTTCTTCTTCCTTCTGCTGACTACTTAATATACTCAACAGTGAGTTGCATTTAGTTCTCTAAATTCTGATACAAGATACCCACTCTTAAAATTAAGGATGTACATCCCCTAGTTTCCAAGGCGGGGTTTCCTAGTTTGCAAGTTTCCAAGAATCTTGCAAATCATATATAAAAAAATCTTTATATACTTGCCTAGAAAGACAGATTACTTCATAAAATTACTTATTAGCACTAAAAATCATAAGCAAAGTTTTCTTTCTCTAGCCCATATCATAAATTGAAAAAAAGTTTTTGTTTCTTAGCCAGAAACTTCCAAAAACATCTCCCTAAAAGACTGTGCAATACAAGAGGAGAATGGTAAGCAAGGGCTAAGGTTCACAAGCAATAAATGAACTGCAGCAGTTACGACCTTTGGTATTTTCCCTAAAATTCCAAGGCTTTTTACAAACTGTGGAAAGCCGGGCGTGTTCCAGTTAAACAGTGGCATAATCTGCCTTGAAAAATCTTCCACCTTGAACAATCTCTTCAACTAAACTAAAACACTGAGTCCATTTAATGACTGCCTAAATTCTGGGCTGTTGGAGGATTCAGCAATGAATTTTAAGCTCCTAAGGGAACACTGAACCAACACCAGCACCAAAGCATCTCCAGACGGTGCCTTTGGCTGAGCCAGGCTGCCATGACCTGAGGCATGATCAAACACCAGTAGACTTTAAAGGAAAATTTCAAGACCACTTTTGTGTGGTCAGCAGCTTCTTACTAGAACCTCTCAGTGCCATAAAGCGGCTGAGCATGGAAGAGATCTCTGGAGACCATCTCCTCCCACTCCCTGCTGCTCAAGCACGGTCACCCTGAACACGTTGCAAAGTCCAGGCAGCTTTCACAGAGCTCTAAGGATGGAGCCTCCACAACCTCTTTGGGCAGCCCATTCCAGTGCTCTGTTACCTCTGCACTACAGAACGTTTCACATTTCTCCCTGTTCTTGGATGGAAGTCTCTGTGTTGCAGTTTGTGCCGAGCACAAGCCTCCCAGCTCTGCCGTTGGGCCCGCTCTCAGTGCCCCTCACCAGCCGCTCACCTAGCCCACGTCTCCTAGACTTCCCGTTGAAGACATTCAGGGGCGACAAGGGCAGAAGCCTCCTGCAAGTCAGGGCAGACCAGACCCACATCTACTCAGAGAGCCATCACAGCACAGCAGGTCGTCAGATTCGTTTAAAGTGATCTCCCCCTCAACGCAAGTTTAGGCAAGTTTAAAGTTCACATCAATGCTGCTCACACTAAATCTACCAAGATATTTTTAAAAGAGCTTCTCAATGTATATATTCTTGCCAATGCACTGCGACTTTGTGGCTTCCAACTCCTGATTACAGACTGGAGATCCCACACAAACAAATGCATAGACACTTACGCAGAGTCTAAAAGAATATTTATGTGCAGAAATACTGTGGCTTTGCCAGCCTACACTGTAAGCTTAAACCAATGAACTGCCTTGACAGGCTCAGTCTTTTTGAGTGCCTATTAGTATCTGTTATTAAAAAGACAGCAAGAGAAAAGCCAAAGAAATAGCAGCAGTTAATGACTTCTAAGCAAAGAACTATAAACAAACCCTGGTGTCTCGAGACAGTTTAAAAATAGAGCTGCTGAGTTTTGTGTGATAGCTTAATAAACTACCCACAACGATCCAAATTAAACTTGCATTTACAAATTTGTCCAGAGGTTTGGTTTGTTAATTACTGACAGCTTGAACTTCTACAGACTGGATGGTAAAACTAGACTGTATCATACATCATAAATTGTGGGCAAGAGAGGGGAATTAGCATTAAAATAAATTTGACCACAGCCATCTAGGAGAACGAGGCAAGAAATCCTGGTAAGACATTTCCAACAGGGCCCTAGGTAGGTCCTACTGTGGAGGACATCCAATCTGGACATAGGAAGGAGGTGGAAGTTCAGTGTGCACAGAGCTGCTATCCCTAGGAGAGCACATCAGTAACACCATAGCCCTGCTTTCCTCATTCTTTTTCTTTTTTTTTTTTTTTTTTTTCCAAATGTGTTGTACCTGAAAGCCCCTTGCTTTTGCCCAGTTCTATGGATGATGATAAAAGCAGTCGTAGTCTTCAACATCTTTCAGAGACGCTGCAGCACAGCACCAACCAAAACTCAATCGCAGTTCATTAGAGCTCAATGAAGGTGCCAGCCAACAGCATCTCTCTACTCTACCACCATGCCAGAAATTGTGTAGGCTGCTGCATGCCAACACTTCACATTTTCATTTTTAAACCATTGCTGGTTTGAGTAAAATCATTCAAACCACAACCATTACCAGGGAGCATCACGCACAGGATAAGACCTGGCATCCCCTTCAGCTACTGGACAAAGAAGTGTCTTTGATGCTGTTCAATTATTTACTCTAACATTGCTACCACCATCTGCTTGGGGACCTGCTCATGCTTTCCAAGCAGAAGCTCCCTGTCCCTGGTCTAGGTATGTCATCATATCTGTGAAAAATGTTTGACAAACAAAAGCACAGCCAGGCACATTAAAAATTGCTCCAGAAGAAGACACCAAAAAAACCAAAAACCCTGAGAGATCATTCAATTAAGAGGGCTGTTAAGCTTCTTTGGATATGCCATCCAAAAAATAAGTTTAATTACAAGTTTAATTTCCTGGAATACATCATAAAAAGGCAGGAAAATGCTTTTATGAAACTGTCCATATTTTGGGGCATTGGCAAACACACTCAGCCTGACACTAACATGAAAAATAGTGATAAGGCAGAGAAGGAAGACCACAGCTATGGTGCATAAAACTTCACTGTTCCCAGACGCCTTGTCAAAACATCCAAAGGACAACAGACACATGGAGAAGAGCGCTCAAGTGGGGCAGGAAAAGTAATTCTGGAGGCACAGTGCTTTGGATCAGCAAGTAGGTGAGGGTGTGATGGACATTTGGGCAGAGAAGAGCATGGCCACACATCCTGCTCCAGTCACCACCTGTGCCCTCAAAGCAGAAAGCCGAACTTACACATTCACCTCCCAGCTGCAACAGCCATAGGTTTTGTTTGTTTTCTCCTCTCCAGAAATTTAGTCTCAAGCAACACCAGCTCACACCAGTCTGACAGGGGAAATATCTCCCTAGTAAACTAGGTACGTGCCAGTACATTGACAAACAATTTTCAAACAAAGGAGAACTACAACCTAACAGCGACGAGCAGCTCTTTAGGGAATTCCGCCTTTAAATTAATAATATTCAGACTCCAGCACATCTGCGTGGGCACAGGAAACATGTGGAGACTGATTGAGTACAGTTGTGACTGTAGAAACGGCATCATGGGGATTCATATTTATTCTCTTTCAATGACTCCAGGCCAAAGCTGGTCACTTTACAAGCAAGATGCTGCTTTTTTAACTGCTGTAACTGCAGGCACTGCCTGCAATCCAAAACTCAAGCTGTGTCTTTCCAGCTCATGTATCATCCCCACAATTCAGATTCTACTGCAGTGTGTTTTTTGATTACATCTCATTGATAGAGATGTAATTTTGGTGAACCATTTAAAGCATTTGCCTTATTTAAAAAAACAAACATTTTCTTCCACCCCCAAGATTTCTGCTCTAGGCATAAGAATTTCAGCATTATTACTTCATTTTGCACACCATATTCTTGGAACAGGTTTTATTCAGTCTGCTTCAACTTTTTGTTGTTTGCAATTGTGCAGTCCCTGCACCTTCTCTTGTGCTTTCCAACCAAGTTTTGCAAAGCACTTTTTATTTTGTGTTGTGCATTAATTAACAAAAAGGACACCCATTAAATACTCTCCCATCTGTTAGCAGTAAGATGAGCCTAAGCCTTTAGTATCAAAGATATTCTTAGACTCTTTTTCCAATATCCAGGTAGACAGATTTAATCAACCAACCACCTCAAGCTTTCTAAACCACTGCATACTCCAGTTCCAGCCCCATGCCTCCTTTCACAGAATATACATATTTCTAGTTTATCCAGTAATAACCCACAGCTCCACTTAGGGCTTTGTTGATCTGCTTAAAAGAGAAGTGCAGGAGGAGGCAGGGGAAATGCACTAAAGGTAGATCACAGTTTTTTTCAGTTCCCTTTGTACATATCACATTTTTTTTTCATGTATATATTATATATATACACACACACACATATACAAGCCAGCCATACACACACACAAATACAAGCACATCCACATGTGCACATGTTCACATATATGCACACAACCACACAGAAAGCACGTGCAGCAAGGGGAGCTGAAGCTTCCCATTCAGCAATAAGAAGAGTTGTTGGTGCTTTTTAGAGGTTTTCCGATTACCAAAAACGAACAAACAAATAAAAAATCAGCACTACTACATTACACTTTTACCCCATTTTTTGTTCCTGAAGCTCATCTGTGTGCTGTAATACAGTCAAGCAGTAAAAAAAACTACCTAAGAGAGCTCACATTCTCACACTCACTTCAATTACATTTAAACACATAGGACAAACCTAGTGAAAATGTGAACAGGTGCAGAGAGAAACCAGGCACTAAATGTTGCCTGCTATCGTTTTATGACTCAACTGAACACACACATCAACTGGAGGCAACCCACGAACGAGAAAGCGTGGTGCATTAAAAAAAAAAATAATAAAATAAAAAATAATAAAAGCAGAACATCCTCAAAAAATAAGTAGAATGGCAGTTGGCCATCCCACGTTAAACCCTTTGAATAACGGCACTAAATACATTAACGTTGGGGTGCGGCATGCGCTTTGTTGCCTAACCTGTCCGTTAGCCGTTAGCCGTTAGCCTGTCCGTTGCCATGGTGAGAGGGGCGGGGTGGCCCCCGCAGGAGCGCACTCGAGCCCACCAGACCATGGTAATGCCCGTCTGGGGCGAGCCGGAGAAGTCACATAACCTACATG
>JAVCKT010001569.1:0-15991 GCA_032273925.1 Rhynchotus rufescens
CCCGGCTGCGGCTCCGCGGGGTCGGCGCGGCCCGACGGGGCCTCCCGGCGCCGGGATCGAGGAGGGCGGGCGGCGGCGGCTCCTTCCCGGGGAGCCCGGGACGTCGGGGGTGGGTGTGGGGACGTCGGTTGGGCAAAGCGGGACTCTTGGGGAGCCGCTGGCCGGGCCGGGAGGCGGTTACAAGGCCGGCGGGGTCCAGTCGGGCTCCCTCCGGCTCCCCTTCCCAATCCGCAGCGCTACTGCAGGCCGGGCCCGGCTCCGACTCATTGCGGACGCCTCGCACTAGCGGGGCTTTTTATTTTTTATTTTTCCGCGCATTAAACAAAATAAAAGCGAAACCTGCGGGCCCCAGATCCATGGCTGACCCTCGCCCCCCGGGGAAGAGTCTGGCGCGTTTTAACTCCCTCATTATTATTATTTTTTGTCAATCTCGGTCCCCTCCCTTCCTCTTCGCCGGTTTGCATGGTGAACCAGCTTCCTTGGGGCCGCGCTTTGGTTTTGGTTTGGTTTTGTCTTTTAGGTTTTTGTGTGTGGTGGGGGGAATGGTAGGACAGGTTAGCTCAGGCCGCAATTAATTTTAGCCTAAAAAAATTCTCTCGTCCTGCTGCTAGGTCGTAGCCCTCGGAGACGTCCCCGATGGGACGGTGGTGACAGTAATGGCCGGGAATGATGAGAATTACTCCGCAGAGCTCCGCAATGCCTCCGCCGTTATGAAAAACCAAGTGGCGAGGTTTAACGACCTCCGGTTTGTTGGGAGAAGCGGCAGGGGTAGGTATGGGCCGGGAAATGATCGGCCTTTTTTTTTTTTTTTTTTTTTCATTATTCTTATTATTATTGTTATCATTATTATGCCGTTTGGAAGGGTGGTTTTATTTCGCTTTAACGGCAGGTTCCGCGCCCGCCGCCGCAGGTGCTTTGGTCGCCGCGGGTGCGGGGAGAAAGCGGCGAGCGTGTCCCGACATTTGGCAGCCCCAATGTTTTGGGAATCTTGGGGAGACTCCCGAGGGCGAGCAGCAGGTGAAGGCGCTCGGGGCTGGATGCGGCTGGGAGCCCGCCCGGGAGTGCGGGAAGTGCTGGAAGGGGCGGGCGTGCAGCTGAGCAGGGACTCCCATTCCGTCATTTCACCTGAATTTTGAATTCTATTTATCCCTTTCCAGCATTTCCCACACTGCAGATTGTGGCACTTAGAGTATTCTTATTTTTTCCCCTAAATGGGTAATTATTTTAATGGTCGTACGGCGGCATTTTCTCAAGCTACTCAAACGTGTGTCTATAGAATGTCGGGGACATTTTGACTTCTCTGCATTAATTAAAAGCAGCGATGTTACGAATTATTTGCATGTAATAACTGTTTACTTGTTCCTTTTTATGAAACTTGAATAGTTTACATTCTTTCATACATTTCCTTTTTCCTGTTGGCTCCTTCTCCAAGTTGCAGTTTCTTTAAAACTCTCCACTTAACTGGTTGCAGGTTGATGGGTGGAAAATGTTTTTTCTTTTATGAATTAAGCTTTCATTTCTGTAATCAATTATTCTCTTGGGCTCTCTTCTTTCTCTCTTTCTTTTTTTTTTTGTGTTTTCTTTTTTTCCTTCATTCTCCTTGCACAAATTTCCAAGCTGAATGCAACTCAATCTCAGTTTGACTCTTGAATTCATTATTAACGTTCCTCCGCGGCCCCGTGCTTCAGTGCTGAAATAACAGTAGTTTGCGGGCTCCCGAAAGCGCCTTCCTCCATCTGAGACCTATCTAATGCTCATGACAGTAGTGGGAGCACCTGCTCGGGCTCGGGGGAGGTGGCTGAGCCCCCTCGGCCATGTCCAGCCCGGGGACGTGGGTCAAGACGAGCAGCCCCGCAAGTGCAACCCAAATGCAAATTTCTTTTTGCCCTCTTGCGGAGGGCGCTTTGAGAAGCGGCACGAAAATAGCTCGTTCGCGGAGCTGATGCGAAACCCGGGTCGTGCGTGTGGTCGTCTCGGCGGGAACGGACGAGCCCTCCCGGGGAGGAGCTCGGCCGCACCGCCCGGGCAGAGCCTGCAGCGACTTTGGGGCGAAAATCGTTTCCATTGAGTCTTTTTTTTTGTGTATTTTTTTTTTTTTTTTTTTTTTTTTTTTTAAAAAAAAAAAAGTCCGGGTGCGCAGTTGCTTTCTTGTATTTGCCGTCTCGATCTCGGGAAGCCCCAGGCTGCTTTCGTTTTTTTTCTAGCAGAAATCGTCATTTGCTTCGAAACGCTTTGGCGGAGCCGCGGGTGTAAATGCGTCGCGGGGAGGTGCGCGAAGCTGCAGGACTCTGCGAAACCGCAACCAAATCTAGGCTCCCTCTTGCAAAAAACGAGTTGCGAGGGGGCAGGACTGGGCGCTTGTATTTTGGCTGTTTGTAGTAGTCAACTCCTGGGCATGTGAGAATCAGCGGGGAGAGCAGGTCCTTATGTGCTCCCTCGCTTTCTAAAATTCCCGTGTGCAAGGGGAGGGGAGAAGCTTGAGCTTCCCCTTTTTGCACAGCAGCAAAGAGCTTTCTTAAAGAGCTTTTTTTTTCTTTTTTTTTTTTTGTTTATTTTTCTTTCCGCTCTCCCTTTTGTCTCTCTCTTCCCCTTTGCTCCGAGCCCCGGGGCTCGCGTTGCTCCGTGTAAAGCGAAAGCGGAGCGCGGTGCCCGGGGCATCCCCGGGAGCGCCGCATCCCGCCCGCTGGGACGAGCCCCCCGCTCGCTTCCCCGGAAGGCGAGAAATGAGTAAATTAAAAAAAAAAAATAAAAATAAAAAAATAAAAAAGAGACGGGAGGGGGAAGGAAGGAAAAGGCAAACCGGGGCTGAGTAATAATCGTCATCCTCGATGCATGGGAGAGGATTTCGGAGAGGAGGCGAAATGCCCCATTCGGCTCCCACGGAGTGGGAGACAGGGGGGTGCGGGCGAAGCCCGAGGTGCCCCGGGCCGCGCAGCGCCCGAGCCCCGCGGAGCAGCCCGCGGTTCCCGGAGCAAGCGGCTGCCTCCTGTCCCGGGAACGGAGCGGGCTCTGCTGCTCGCCCTGCCCTGCGCGGAGCCGCCGCGCCGCTCCCCGCGCCCGTTCCTGCTGCAGACGTTTCTCTTCCGCATTAAATCTGGCTTGGAAGGGGAAAAGAAAAATAGATCTGAAGCCTCTGGCGTGGTTTTTGGTCCTGCTTTTTAAGAGCTTCGTGGGGCTTCATGGGTTGGTTCCCATGAATGCTGCTCCCTGTCTTCTTTAAAGCCATTTTTTTCCCCCTGCAATGCTTGGGTAAGGAAATTTCTCCACCTAGGATAATTGCAGGATGTTTTCTGAAAGAAATATTTAAGATTTTTTTTTTTCTACTCGTTCTTGCTGTGCAAATACCCATGGCCACAGGGTAGAGGAGACGCTGGACACATGCAGCCCTTGTGGGCAGCAAGCCGGATGCCTGGGCCCATCCCAGGGTACTGTGAGGAGTGTGGCTGGAGCTGGGGGTCTCCTCCAAACACTTATTTGGTCGCTCCACATCTGGAGCTGCTGCGGCAACCAAAATACCCTTTTTTAGGCACAAAATGCCATGCTTGCTTGCGAAGCCACCTCGGCAGACCTCTCCTCATGGCAATCTCGTCATGGTGTATTTGGGGAGATTGCTGTGGGGAAAATAACATTCTGTAAAATTAATAGAGGTGCTGGGGTGCGTCCCTTGCGGAATTGCTGCAACTCATGTAAAAACATTCTTTTCTCTCTTTTTCTCCCCGCTCCTTCCTCAACCTCCTGCAGGGAAAAGCTTCACCCTGACCATCACAGTGTTCACGAACCCCACGCAAGTGGCCACCTACCACCGAGCCATCAAAGTGACCGTGGACGGGCCGCGGGAGCCACGCAGTAAGTGCCGTGCGGCTGGGGCGCTTCCCGGGGCGCGCGGGGAAAACGCCGCAGGAGCAGCGACGGCTCTGGGATGGAGCCACAAAACCCACCGGAGCGTCTCCCGGGGCTGCAAGGTCAGCCACGCTCGGCCTTGTTTTCCCTGGGATTTGAGCAGCACGGGAAAATCCATGGGCCGTGAAGCCTGGCTTGTTCCCGTGGCGGTGAAGCCGTCGTGCCGGAGGGAAGTGGCGCGATCCCGCTAGAGACGCTGCGGAAAACGCTTTCCGTCGCTGCTGCCCTTGATGTGGGGCCAGGCCACGCGATGGCTGCCCGGGGCTCTCTGCACAAGCCTTCTATTTGGCTTGGTTTTCTCGGATTTTTTTATTCATCTTTTCCTTCCCAGCGCGATTTTTATTTTGGGCTGCAGCTCTTACTTGCAAAGTGGATGCCCAGCTCTAGACACGGTGAATTTTCTTTTTTTTTTTTTTTTTAATTTATTGCCTTTTTTATTAACGTGAGATATGAGCAGCACCAATGCTGGCTCTTCAGGACTTTGGAGGTGGAAAAGGCGGGGGAAAATCCCATGGGATTTGGGGGCTGAGAGTTTCGCAACGGCACCAAGTCAGGAATAGCAACCAGGTCTCCCGGCTCCTATCTGCTGCATCGGTGGCCTTTCTAATAACCATAATCATTGCCGTCCTCGGGGACGCGTAAATAGTAATCGAGGGGCGACAGCGGCCACGTGGTCGGATTGCTCCAGCTCCGCCGGCCTTTGGCCCCGGCTGAATCACTCTGTTTCGACACGTCGTGCCGCCGCCGCCGGGCTTGGCTTGGAGATACGGAGCCCAAAGGCTCCCTGGCTGGGCCATGGGCTCTCCCTGGCTCCAGTAGTGCTAGGGACAAGCGGCTGCTTCTGCTGGGAAAAATCCACCTGCGAGGGAAGGGCTGCTTGCCCTGGAGCTGGGAAAAGCTCTGGGCACCGGCTGCCCCAGCGCGTGTTCCCCTGGCACTGCTGCCGTGTCCCCTTCATCTCCCACCACCCAGTTGCTTGCTTCATCCTGGTCCTGGAGGGAAACCTCTTGGCTTGATCTGGTCCCATAAACACTTAGGATTGGGGGAAGGAGGCAAAAATTGGATGTCTGAGTGCCCCGTGGCGCTACTGAAGCGTCGTGGTAGCCCTGCTCTTCCAGCCTTGCTCTGCAGCCCCCTGGTGCTTGCTCCACTTCTGATTTTCTAAGTCATGTTATTTGTTATTATGTTTGGATGGGCCCCAGCTGGGGAGGAAAAGGGCATTTCTTCAAGCTGACACCTTGCGCTGCAGCGCACGCCGCGCCGGGTGCCGCGCTGACATGCTTTGTGCAAACAGGAAGCAATAAAATACTTCAACTTCCTGGGGAATTTCCTCCTTTTTTACTATTTTCTCCTCTCGGCCGCTCTCGAGCACAGCCCGGCGCGCTGCCGTCCTGCTGTTGCTCGCAGTCTCCCTGCAGGGAATAGCAGCAAACGCAGCCGGGTTCTTTTTCCTCCTCTTTCTCCCTCTTCTTCAGCATTATTCCTCCCCTTTGCTTCTGCTTTTGCCCCCCTTTTCCTGCAATGTTGTGAGCGAAGCTGAAACCAAGCAAACTCCTTTCATGCTCTGGGTCATGCAGAGACCCCCGTAGCCCCCCGGGGCGCTCGCCCAGGGTAAAACCCCTCTTCTATGGGCGCTGCCCGGGCTGGCAGCCCCTCCACAGGGCTTCCTTATCCCTGCGGCCGCGCGCCGCTTTTCCTCCCTTAACAGCTTCGACACCATAAAAAGGACAAAACGACGTGTTTAATGCGCTGTGCAGCCGGTCGTTTCCTCGCTCACTGGTGGGCTGTAATTTTCCTTATTTTTCTTCCAGTGTTGCAGAGTGCTGGCCGCGTTTCCAAGCCCTTGCAGCCAGGAGCAGCTCTCAAGGGCTCCCTGTTTGCTCCGATTAGAGGGGATAAAGCAAGGATGGGATGAAGCACCCTAGAGTTTTGGGGACTCTGAGTGCTAGTTTAGCTGGTCTAGAGCCTAAAGCCAGCAATGAGACTTTAAGGATCATTGTATTATCCCATAGTCTTGCTTAACTATTATCCCATAGTCTGGATATGGAACCAGGGTTGTTGCCCATCTCTATCCTGACAAGGAGGGTCACTGCTTGGAAGCGGCCTGAAGTGCTCCCGTGGCTGAGGGATTTGGGTAGTAATTGGGTTTTTGTTGTTTTCTTGTTTTTTCTCCCCCACTGCCCCTCTGAAGCCGGTTATAAATAGGCAAATATTTCCCGGTTTGTCCAGGAATAACAACAAGAAGAAAGGGAAATGGTGCCGAAAAAAGACGCAAGATAGATAAATAAATCCAATAAGATCATTTAAGTAAGTGCATGACCTCACCGTTTCCTGGACAGTTACTTGTCGGTGTAAAATCACTATAATTTATTCTAATTGAAAACGCGGTCCTTGAATATATGCTGCTTTGCTGCTTCCGAGCCCTGCCACCTTCCTCGAGGAGGAAAGGGGAAGTCTCTGCTTCCTTGGGAGCCGCTCGCTCCTGCCGGGAGCGGGATGGTGCCCGGGTGCTCGTGGCGCTTTTCCCTGCCTGGTGCCAGGAGGGTGCCAGGGGGGTCCCCAGGGTGCAGCCCCCGTGCCAGGAGGCACCCAGCTCTCTGCTGTGGGATCGCGCCGTGTCTTGCACTAACTCTGTCTGGCCTTAAATATATTAACCGGCCAGCCCAAATTACCCAGACTCCAGTAAATTCCCTCCTTTAATTACTTTATTTGCTGCATACAGTAAATTCCACCTCTCCTTTTATAATCGCCCAGTGCATAATAACTGCAAAAATCATTTCACTTAAAAACGCCCAATATTTTCTAAGCAAAGCTGTGCTGGGGAGTCAGAACAGGGGAATTATTTTTTTTTTGCTTGCGCTGTACAAAGCAATCCTTGTTTAAATGGGTTGCAACACCTCCCGCCTGGGAAAGCTTTGGAAAACCCCGGGGCATGATTCCCCACTGGGGTAAAATGGGCAGAGCTGCTCTGGCTTTGGGGGAGAAAAATCATAATTGGGGATGTCAGTGTTCTGTGAGAGAAGGAATATTTGCAAGGGATGGAACCGCTGGGAAGGGAGGCAGTGGGATGTTCTGGGATTCCCTGTGGATGCTCCCAGGCTTGGCTCCTTCTGGAAGGCCTGTGTCTCGTGCTCCGGGTGGGATGCACTGGTGGCAGAGGGGTGAGGGGGCACACGGATTCGCCGGCATCTCCCAGGTTTGTTCAGGTTTTGCTTCCGTCTGGCAGGATTTGCGAGCTCAGGAGCGTTGCGCGCAGCGCTGCGTATTTGAAAGAAAAGAAAAGAGAGAAAAAGAGTCAATGCTAAAAGGAAAGTTTCATTTCAGGGAAGACAACAACTAAGGGACCAGAGCTATCAAACAAAACCACAAGATCGCATCAGATGTCAGGGCAGGACACGTCTCGTTTCTCCCTCTCGAAAGGGCTTATCAGCGCGACCAATCACTTTAATGATGTGGCGGAGGGAGGAAGAGGATTTGACTCAGAGTGAGATGAAATTTAGTTCCAAAGACCCCGCTCTTCCGCTGCTGGAGCCCAGTCACCTGCTCAGAAATCAGACCGAGATAAATCATATCCTGCAGCGGAAGGTGCTTAGACATGATTTTGCATTATTTTATCGTACTCTTTCCAGTGAATCCGTATGTTGTCGTAGCAGAGAGGGCAGAAAGGCAGGGAACGTGGCAAGGAGAGGAGCGCAGGTCGTGGTGCCGAGTGCATCCCAAGCCTGTGGGCAACTCAGCTGCAGCCCTGTCCTAGCACAGAGGGAAGGCTGGAGGCTCCACAGCCTCGAATCCCGGATCCTCTACACGGGGCCGCGCTGCGCAGCACCCAGGCTGCAGCGCGGCGCGTTGCCGGCGCAGCTCCCAGCCCCGCTGCTGGCGCTGCACGTACCGCGTAGAGGCTCCTTAACCCATGTCACCCCAAGGAATGTGATGCGTTTGCCCTACTGGAACAGGTTCCAGGAGCCGGGGAAAACCAGCCGTACTGGTAGCGCGCGGGTCCCGTTGCAGGTCGGGAGATAGCAGGCGATAACTTAGCGCTGCTGCGAGCCGGCGCACGTAGGGACGGCGCAGCCTCCGCTCCAGCCCTCTCCTCTCAGGCCTGCGAAGCCTCCAGAGGCGGCTGCTCCCTCCTGAGCACCCCACGTGAATCAAGTGTGTTCCTATTTCCACGGGATCGCAGCCTCAAGTTGCATTGGGCCTTCCTGGAAGCGGGAGCAAGTGCAGAGACGTCGGTGGGGCCGGTGGTTTTTGCGTTTGCCCAGGGGTGCGCTCGCTTGCCAGTCTGTGACACCATTTGGGGGAAAATCTCAAAACTTCAATCACAGCTCAAAAGAAAAAACCCACCCCAGATTCAGCCTGTGGTCTCCAAGCCAGATTTTCAAAGGTTTCTAAGCACTGAAAGATGCAGGAAAGAGCTCGAGGGAATTATCAGCAGTGCCTCAGTAGACAGAGTGCTTCAATACAAAAACTTTTGTCCACTCTGCCTGAGGACCCCGCTAGGCACCTACCTGCACTCTAAAGTGTGCAAATATTACCCGAAATCCAGGAAGACTCAGTTTCCCTGCTGAAAACCTAGGAATGAGGCGCCCGTGTCCATCAGGGAGCTGCACCTAAGGCAGCGTTCACTGTCCCTCTCACTGCATCCCAGGAGCTTTTGGCAAAGCAGCCCTCAGCTTCTGCTCCAACATCTGCATTAACGCCTGGCTTTGATTTCCTTCCAGAGGGAGGAGGCTGCTGCTGCTGCTGCGACGGAGGCCCCAGGAGCAGCCGCTGCCCTCGGAAGGTGCCTCCTTGGCACCCGTGCGGGCACGGGGAGGACCGGCAGCGAGGCCAAGGCAAAGCCAAGGGACTAACCCGCAAGCGAGAGGAGATTAGGGGCTCACAAGAGCGGCTAATCAATCCCAGGCCGCGTCTAACGAACATCTCTCCCGCTGCTGCAGCTTCAGACAGTAAAAAACCTACTGTAAATGCAACATATCTGGGCGCTTCCTGCCAGCTGGCGGCGAGCCAGCGCATTTCCTTCAAAAAGAGGGATATTTATTTTCATCCTTTTAGAGGCAGCCAATTCATCTCAGACCACCACGGCTAAAGAAGCCTTATAAATTAGCAACCTCTTTTTTTTTTTTTAATTCGTTCCCTCTTGCCCGCCGCCCAATATTATTTTCCCTGGGTTGTCCCGGGCGCTGGGCCGCGGCGCGTTGCGACACGCTCCCCTTCGCGGGGCCGCCGCGAGACAGTAGCCGCAGTGTCTCACGAAAGCCGGAGGAAACCGAAGCAAAGACTCGCCGTGACCGATTCTCCGTCCAAATGGCGTAAGCAGGCCAACTTCAAACGTGTGAATAGCGAGTTATCTGTGCTCCACTTTGGCTGTAGAAGGGATGGTTCCCCCGAATGTTTTCGTCCTTTTGCTCCCTCCCCTGGACTTCTGCGCTTGGGTTTTGGAGGTCCGTGGAGGTGGCGCGGGCGCTTGCTGGTCTCTGGCTCTCCCAGAGCTCGGTGGAAATCTCCATCTTCCTCTGCAGAGACGTCAGGGTTGGGTTGCGTCCAGCCGGGTTCCCACTGCCCTTCCGTCCTTCCCTCCCCAGTTTCAGCGGTCATAGGGCTCTCCACCAAATTCCTCTTGGCTGGAAGTGTTCCCATGCGGAGTCTTGAGCCAGAGGTGGGTTTCCGAGGGAAATCTGAGGGACATTCCTCCGTGCTTTGCCTTAGAGGTGCGCAAAGATGAAAAGTGCCCCGGCATCTGCTCCAAGTGACAGGCCTGATGTTCCCACAACACGAGCGCTTCACATGTGGCTTCGTTCTGGAGCACATGCTGGGACTTGATGGGCTAGCGGAGGCTCAGACTGGGAACAAATTCAAGCCTCTGTGGAGGATTGGTGTGGCTCTCTGAAGTACCTATTTTGAGGGCTACGCGAGGCATTTGAAAGGTATGTTTTGTGTGCTGAGCTGAAAGTTTCTCCGCTGCCGCTCGCTTTCTTGTGGTCCGTTCTCATGGACATGTAGAGACGAAGCCACTGGGTTGTGTGCAGCAGGGATTGCTCCCGGTGAGCTGCTTCCTTGGCTAAGCCGGAGGGTTTTGCTATTAATATTTGAGCAGCGCCTTGGGGGAGGGCCGGGAGCAGCCTGCGCTGCCGGAGCCGCACTTGAAAGGTGGCCGCGTGGGGTGCAGCTGGTGGCGGCGCTCGGGCCGCTGCCGCGGCACGTCGGAGCGGTCCCCCAGACCCCGCTACCGTCTCCTCCTCAGCGGAGCGGAGGAAATGAGCTGCAAATGTGCGTGTTAATGAACATCCCGCCCCCCGAGCCGCGCCGCGCGGCGCTTCCTCCGCTCCAGCTTGCCGCCAGCAGCGCGCGGCGAGGCGCCCGCGAGGGCCAAGCCACTTCCCACCAGCTGCTCTCCCTTCCTTTGGCAGCCGGGGCTGCGGGAGGGGGACCGGGGCGAACGTGCCGCGCGGATCCCGGCTCGCCGAGGCGGGAGGCCGCCGCGGACGGCTCCGGCAGCAGCTCCATCTGCAGCCAGGCGAAAGCTGGCGACCAGCACGGCGGCGCTCGAGCAGATGGCCCCGGGCTCCGTGCTGGGCTGAGGAGCTGCCAGCTCGGGGTGGGTTTTTGGTGGCATTCAAGCCCTGAGTTTCCTAGAGCTGCTCTTCTGATCGAACTTCACATTTTGCGTCTTGGTAATTTAGGGAAATACGTAGTTCTTGCCGAATGCTGTGACTACCCCTGCGCGGGCTGGAAAACCCACGTTGGTTCCCGTTTCAGAGGCCCTGTCAGGTTGGGCCGTGCCGCGAGATAGAGCGGGCTCGACTTGCTCTTTGAAGTGTTTTAGAGCAGAAAGCACATCTTTACGTTGGGGCTGTGAGGGCCCAAATCTCCCCGCCGCATACACCGCTTCACTGCCTGCCTTCCAAGGAAACACCCCCAACTTCCAACGTGCTTCTTGTTACTGGCCGAAAGTGTCAAATTCGCATCGCTTCTTCCAGCGGGGAAACGTTCAGTGGGCTCGTTTGTGTGAGATGCTGATAGCGATCTTGTCGCTACATCGGGATCTAAAGAGATCTGTCCATGTTTACATCGTGTCATATAGAATATCAGCCGATTCAGAAACTCGAGCCGTCTTTGAGCCCCCTTCTCTGCTGGAAAGAAATGCCTGGGGTTGGTATCTGCCATTGCCGTCCAGCAGTAAAGCCTGTCCTTTCTGTACATACCGCGCTGCAAGTGAGAGCTATGACGGGGCTGACGAAGAGGAGCAAACCCAGGAGAAAACCCATCGGAAAGTCTCCGCGCTGGCCACAGGTTGGGCGCACAAAGGTCGCCCGCCGGCGCGGTTAGCGCGTCTCCGGCCGGTTCCTGGGATGGGGCCTGGAGCCGCTTGAGGTCGATTGCGAAGCCGCCCACAGCCTTTGAGTCAGCGGAGTCAGAAACCGCCGTGCTTCTCGCTGCCGCCGCTCCTCCGGCGGCGCTGGTTTCCTCTGCGTGCCGGCGCTGGCGAGACGGGCAGGGGAATGGCAGGAACCAACAGCTCGGCTCCTTCCCAGGAGAGAAACCCGCTAAGAGCGGTTCTGCGTGACCAGCACGGGGTCCCTGGCCGTAGGGACGGCCGGCAGGGAGTGCTGGGGAGACGCTGGGCGCCCTGCAGGCCTTGGAGGCGCTGGGTTTGACTCACCCGCTTCCTCGGGGTGTCACAGCGCCGGTCGGTGCCGCCTCTACGGACGGCGCTCCGGTGTCACCGGAGAAAGTCCAGGCAGGGCCGGGAAAGTTGGTGTCGCTCCCTGGCTCCGCTCTGGGCTTGCCCTCCCAGTGTTTGCCCTCACTTCGTGTCTCTTCTGCCTCCTCTTCACCCAGAGAGTTTCAGCTTTGCGGGGTTGGCTTTTCAGCCCTTCTGCCAACCCCTGCCTGAGAAGCTGCTTAAAGCAGAAACGCAACCAATTTGCTACCTTGTGTGTTAAAATACCAGTTAAAATAATAAACTGTGGGCTCCAACGAGCTGCTCACGTTCGGGAGCCCCTTGGATGACGCCGAAGTGCCTGAGGCGCGGGGACAGGCGGGGAGTAGGAGAGATCCTCTGTGATGTTGATTTGAGGTTTCCTTGGCTCGCTTCACACGGGAGGGAAAAGAGGGAATTCAAATAGCGTCGGGTCTTGCTTTGTGCGGGGGATCCTTCAAGCGGAGCTTTGCTGCCGGGCGTCCGCCTGCTTGAGCCCAGCAAGGGCGGCCACGCAGGCGCTCGCAGCCCGCGGCAGGCCGGGCCGGAGGCGGAATCACCGCCACCGCTGTGAGCCGTGCCGGGCACCGCCGGCAGTGCGGGACCGGGAGAGAGCCGCGGGACGGAGGGGAAGGGGCACCGGGCGCCTTCGCCCTGGGCTGGTGCCGCTCCTGTTGGTGAGGCCCTGCAGGCCCAGCCGGGTCCCCACGGGAGGACATGACGAGGGAGGACATGACAGAGCCAAAGCCGGGGCTTACGCGCCCGCCGCGCTCCGCGTGCCTCTCGCCGCGGGCCAGTTCGCGGGGATTTAATGGTTATCACTCTCCTGCCGTGGTTGCCGCCCCGGGAGCGCTCGGTGGCTGCGCGGAGCCGCAGCCAGCTCCCTCTCGGGATGCACTCTCCAAATGGCCGTGCGGGATGACGGCGTTTCTCCCGGCGCGTGTTCATTCCCTATTCTCCACCAAGGCAGCACAAGCGGCTGGCACGGGCCACCCTGGCACCGTGTCCCGCTCGTTGCGGGCCGTCGGGCACGGGTGACACGACGGGCCACCGCAGACTCTCTCCTCGCCTTGCAGGGCACCGGCAGAAGCTGGAGGAGCAAAGCAAGCCCTTCGCAGACCGCTACGGAGAGCTGGAGCGCCTGCGGCAGTCCATGAGGGTGACCCCCACGACGCCCACGCCCCGCGGCTCCCTCGGCACCCCCGGCCACTTCGGCTCGCAGGCCCAGACGCCCATTCAAGGTACCCGTCCCGCCGCGCCGAGAACCTCGAGGAGAACTGGGGGGGTCGGGGTTGGGGTTCGCGGCCCCGGGGGCCTTTTGGCTCCTGTTGTGCAAGCAGATCCCGGCACTTGGCGGCCGCCCCGTAAACACGGGTGATTTCGCCGCGCGCACCGTGTGATGTGGGGCGAGGGAAACCGAGCAGCCATTTCTGGAGGAATGCGAGGCAGATCTAAGCGAGGCGCTTTGAATCCAGTCCCTTTTTCACCACGAACGTACCCGCGGAGACGGTTAAGCGCCAGCCAGAAAGGGTGTATCGCGCTTTGCATGCTAATCCGGACGGTTGTTATCTTGTTGTGCCGCGCGGGTGCCAAGGCTGGCGATGGAGCACGGAGCGCAGCCGAGTCCTCGCGCGGCGCGCGCACCTGCGCGGGCACCGCGGGCGCCCGGCCCTGCCAGGCACGAGCAGAGCCCTCGGGCGGCCCCCGCGTCGCAGCCAGGGAAGGTGCCGGGACGGCCCCTGCGCCTCCAGGTATTTACCTGCGAGCGGTCGGCCTGCCCTTATTGCCGTGCAGCTGAATTCCCTCCCCAAACCGGGCACTGCATTGGGAAACATCCAGGGGTTTTGCCATCCTGGACTTCCCAGCACATGCAAACCCCACCACGATGCACTAAGGAAACCTGTTCTCCCGTCCGTGTGTCGCACGTGCTCCTTTTCCCTGCTCCTTTAATCCTGCTGTTGTTTGCCTTTGAAGATCAGGGAAGAGGCTAACGGGGATTTAAGGGATGCAAATTGAGCTGGCTGCGCTTGGGGTTTTGGTGAACTCCATCAGAGAGTTTCGGTCCTAAATTTTTCAAAAGCCTTCATGTTGCATTTTCAAATGCGATGCAGATGTTCGAAAACCTCGGTGTCATTGGCAAAGAGGGTGGCTCGGGCACAACAAACATGTTTGAAAACGTTACCTGAACTGTAGAAGTTGCCCTGCTCCTCCCAATCCCAAAATTACCGTGAAGGTTTAATTTATTTCTCATTGAAATGCAAATGTTTATGCTTGGAATTTTCATTGATATTAGTGCAGGTTATGAAAAGAAGCAGTTTGTGCAGGATTACTGTTTGATTTTTCACTGAGAGAGAAAGGGCTTCATAGGCTCATCTAGTTGGCTCTATAATAAAGAGATTCTTGAGGGGGGAAAAAAAATAGATGTGTATTTTAAATTAGCACGGTCTGCTGTGGTGCCAGCAACTTGAACAGCGCTGTTCGGAGCAAGTGCAGAGAATCAGGTGATGACACCAAATCAAAAAGAAAAATGAAACTGGCCCCAGTCACTCGCTGTGCCAAATTCCCAAATGCCAAGTGACAGCAGGGAAGGAGACACACAAAATTAGCCGTCTAAAACTGTTCCTTGCGGAGGAGATCCGAAGCCTCGAGATGGCTGTGCAGTCAGTGCACCCGCTGCTCAGGATTCCGGGTGAAGTTGTTCAAGTTGAAGGAACTGCCTTAAAATCATCGTTCGGGCTGGCCTAACTGGGAGCAGGATCAGTTTAGTAATTTTGATCTCGCCTGTGCCCTTTTGACACAGCACTAACTGTAACCAATAATAATAATAAAAAAACACCCCGCTCGCACACACACGGCTCATTCACAGAGAGCACCATTTTCACCCCAGCAAGTGGAGGCCGGCCCGTGCCAAGAACAACACGGGAGTTAACAGGCCCGTAATTCTCACGACTTGGCACGTTCTTAGGTAACGCACATGAGAGGCCGATTAGCGAAAGCGCGGCGAGATGCAGGTTCGGAGGGCCGAGCAGGGCAGATCTCCAGCCCCAGCTACCAGGTCCTCCCGCGCTGCCCAAACCCAGCACTGCTGGTGGTTGGAGGTGTTTGTTCCAGCCCCATCCCGCGGGATGCAGAGCAGCCCGAGGCTCGGGAGCAGAGCCTGGTCCTCTCCTTGGTGCTGGTGGCTACCAGCATTAAACGACTCTCTGCCATGAAGTGATCCCCTGCCCAACCTGTGATGCTGGCCCCGTGCTGTGTCCCATAGGGTCCCCAGCCTTGTCCCCCTGCAAGGGAGGCCACACGGCTGCAGCGGAGACTGGGGCAAAGACGCAGGTATAAACGGGAGAAGGATCTGGCCCTCGGCCATTTCCCGAAGACTTGCAGTAAAGCAGCCTCCGGAGGTTATAAATAGCCCCTGCGTAAGATGATCGTGCTGAGGTTAAATGGTCTCAAACCAAAAACCTCCTGGTAAGAGCAAACCAATCGTTTCTGAAGAGCATGCCAGGAAACATGGGAGGAGAGCGTGCCCAGCACTGTGGCCACACGGGTCAGATCCTGCTCTCACTCTGGTTTCACACTGCTGGGTGTCAGTTTATCTTACCAGCTTTTTACTTTACACTTTGCAGAGAAGAGAATCCATCCATTCCCATGCCTGCGCCATAGTTAATTTTACTCCTCTAACTAGCTCTCCACACAGCAGATTTTATTCTCATTTTTCCACAGCCTTTGAGGGGGAAAAAGAGTAACTTTGTGTTCCCTGAGTGCTGGCCCGGGCACGTAGGGGAGCCAGGACCCCCACACACCCCTGGCTTGGGCAGAGCCATTTGCCTCCGGGGAGGATTTGGCCCAACGCCCCTCAGTGAGGTCTGAAAAACCGGAGGTTTTGCAGGGCTGGCTCTCCGGTCTCCGCAGCGAGACACCAAGCTGTCATTAGGATGGCTTGAAATGGTTCCTTATTACAGAGCACGCGAAGCCGGGGCCTTGCGTGCCTCACTTCAACACTGGTCTTCTAGCTTTAAAAAAAAAAAGAACTAAACCCAAACGCATATCAAGGAGCTCTGGCAAGCGGCGCAAGCAGGGCTCACGCTGCCCTGCTTTGCTCGCATTGCACAGAGCGGGGCTTACGCTGCCCGGCTTTGCTCGCGTTGCACAGAGTGGGGCTCGCGCTGCCCCGCTTTGCTCGTGTTGCACAGAGCGGGGCTCGCGCTGCCCCGCTTTGCTCGCGTTGCACAGAGTGGGGCTCGCGCTGCCCCGCTTTGCTCGCGTTGCACAGAGCGGGGCTCACGCTGCCCCGCTTTGCTCGTGTTGCACAGAGCGGGGCTCACGCTGCCCGGCTTTGCTCGCGTTGCACAGAGCGGGGCTCACGCTGCCCGGCTTTGCTCGCGTTGCACA
>JAVCKT010001571.1:0-15507 GCA_032273925.1 Rhynchotus rufescens
AACAGAGTGGAACTTCACCAATCAGATATGAAGCAAGCTTAAAGAAATCAAATAATACCTATTACTCCAGTAGCATGGGCTAAATATGGTCTAAGATTCACAGTCTACATCTGTTGGCAAATAGTGTATATCACATACAAATACACTTTTTAAGAGATATATCTTTATTTAAAAGTTGACTCTTACATAAGTAAAGTATTTCAGGAAAGTAATGTCAAATTGTTAACAGTGATATGAACCAGTGTCCATATGTCATTTATTCCCAGTTCCACGCAAAAACTGTTGAAAGTGCTAAAACTTTTTGGCTTCTAAAGATGTAACCATATTGGATCTTTCAGCTATTTCCTTTGAGGGAACATTAAAGTCAACTTTGAAACATTAACACAACATCTAAGAAAAGAGGAATCATGAAAAGGGGTGATGATAATTCTGGGGGTCTTGAAAGTTAGATAAACATTTCATGATTTAACTGGTTTAAAGACACCAGCCTTACTGTTTTCTCTAGCAGTGTTGCACTGAAGATATCTTTCCAACAAATGATATGCTATCTACTTTATTTTCCTTCAATTAAAAGATACATATTTCTTCTCCTCCAGGATTTGCTGTTAATAAGGAAAAGGAAATCTTGGAACCAGCTTTTAAAGGTAATTCCAGAGTTTTACTTTGGCTGATAACATAAGATTTTTTTTCCCCAGTATTTCATCTCATCACACTCCACCCTACTTTCCTGCTCTTAAATACATTTTTCAACTATTCCTCTACTCCAGGGTCATTAAATTTTCTCCTTTCCCTTTGCTAGAATTCCTCTTGCTTTGTAAAGTCCAAATTTTATGATTTTTAAAGCTATATGCTTTTCTGCCATTTAGTCCTAACCATATCCCTTCTAATCATTGAGTAGATTATTTTAGAAAACATTTTATTTTAGTGTTCAACAATAGAATCATTGTTAAATTGCTTTAGCCGTGAGAAGGGAAATGGGTAGAAATGGGTGGAGCTGTGTAGGAGACCTGGATGGCAGATGAAGCAGGCAGAGGGAAAGAGGTCATCCCAGACTTGGGAGGAACAAGCATTCAGCTGGCTCCTGAATTAGGATTCAAGGATTAGAATTTTTCAGGACATTCGGATAGGCAAAGTAGGCTGTGAAGCCGTGGCTGTGCTCCAAAAATCTAAACTGCTTACCTAGGCCCTGAGTACAAGACAAGCCTTAGCTTTGGAGCACCCCTGTAGCAAATGTGGCAGGATGGAGAGATTCCTGATCTTTTTGCTGATATATTCTCTGAAAGCACAGCTCTTTGTTTTCCAGAAACTCTTGAGAGACAGACCCTCTCATTCTTAGGGCACGAAAAACAACGTTCCAGGAGCATAAGTCCATGCTGGCCTCAAACTGTTAGTTGAGATATGATTTCTTTCATTTTGTTTTGCCAGCTAATCTAATTCTCATAACTTTGAGATACCCAAACTTGTCTTTTTCCCAGGACCATCATCAGCTATTTGCTCCAAGGAAGCTGCTCAGGCACAGGCTGCACACCTTAGTGCACACTGTTCTTCTCAGTAACATTTCTCATGTTCTATAAGAAGACTTGCCCACTTTTTTTAAGATTGGATTTGATACCATCAAAGTAAATGCAAGACTTTCCAATGATTTCGACAGAATTTGGATATAATCCTTTCTCTGTCTTTGAAATGCAGACAATGATTTTGAAGAGTCTTTTGTGGCTTTGCATATCTTTTCACATCTAAATGTAGTAACTTATAAGGCGCCTACAGAGAGAAAAGGTGCTTCTTTCCATCCTTTATCTTCTTGTTTGTTTGCTTTATGAGTATACCAAACCTTTTAAATGGAGCTTATCATATCTAATTTTTTTCCCAGCACTGACCTAAATTTTTGAAACAGATGTCAGTCTTAACTAACACATCTGTGGAAATTACACCTCATCCCATAATACAGCATTGATCTTGGTACCTAGATCAGTACCAGCTGACTACCTATCTCTGTATTCACTACAGAGAGAGTCTTTTTGGAGAAAGGAAAAAAAAAAAAGTGAGAGAGAGAGAAAAGCACTTATATTTGGTATTTCTGCTGAAATTGTGACTGAAAAAAAATCTGGAGTATCTAAGGGTAGCATCCATGGAAACATAATATTTGCAGGCTGGATTCACAAGAAAGCTGTGAGTGGCTATGAGAGTTCAAAATAAATGCTTAATTCACTCAAGAGAGAAAATCATAAGATTCATGCTTTGAGAGGTGTGAACTTTAAAGATCTATGACTACACATACTCCATTGTAGATCTGATTCTATTCTAGATGAGACAATTCTGCCTACTTCAATTTCCCACCTTCCTCAAAATCTTTCAGGATATAATAACAGAAAAGATATTAATTCTCCTCCTTAAATGTTTTCAAATTCAATAGGAATTATTCTGGAATATTCATTTGTTCTTCTAGCAGCTGTTGCAAGATCACCCTATTGCAGGCTTACTTTTTTCTGCTCTCTAACAAGGTACACATATCTGTCCACTTATCGGCATTCTCATCTGATACAACATCTGAACAGTGCTCTGTTACCAAAAATGTTCAAACACATCATAGATTAAATAGGACCTGAGCCTAGGTTGCTTGGTAGAGCAGGAATCTGCATACGTCTCTCTATCATGTTATTCCTTCCTAGGAGAACATCATCTCCCAGTTGACTGGACCCTCTTTAGCTTTAGCTTGCAATTAATTAAGCAATTTCTGCTTAATGTAATGGGAAGAACATATCAACAGCCTCCTTTCTACTGCAAAGAACAAAGTTTGAGACTTTTACAAAATATTACCTCTTTTGTCAAGCGGTGACATGCCTCTCTCTTCAGCGGCAAGTCTGCCTTTCATGTGATTGGTTTAGTTCTCTTTGTTCTCATTTTACTCAGATACTTTGTGAAGAAGAGGTAGAAAAATAAAATACACTAAAAAAAAAAAACCCACTCTCTAAACTGTATTAAATAGACTGGGTGCTGTACTCCTGCTCTACACAGTGATTCTCTTCTGTTTAATTTGGATTCATAAGTATTCAGAAGAGCAAATATGTCCCTGAAGTCACCAACCAATGATGCCTTTTATGGATGCTTAAAATATTATTGAAGTGCAATAATTGCCCATTAATGCATTCTTAGTCCCCAGTAAATGCAGGATAATTGTACATGGCTTATCTTACAGTCACGTGAGTGAGCACTGAATCATGTTAACTGTTGCACCAAAGTATTTTTCTTATCTCCTATTTAAAACTTTTGAGGGCAAGAATGCTGTGTATTTTATATTGAGTGCTTTGTAGTTAGCACAGTAGGACTCTGATCTTATTGTCAGGTATTTTGCTAACAGTAATTTCAGAGTAATAGTATTATTGAAGTCTCTTTTTGAAAAATAAATTTTAAAAAAGTATATTTGTGCGTGTAAATGTATATATAATAGATTAGAAAAAAAAGATCAATACATGCCTCAAACAGTGGTTCTCTGAATCTCAAATCAATGGCTTTTAAACTAGATTTTTTTTTCTTCGTCATATGTAACATCACAGTCTCTTATCTACCTCTTTTCACTTGAAATATTCTTCAAAACACTCGTAAACATGGTTCTGCTCACAAGCTTGAAACCACAGAAAATGATCCCTGAGATATAGTTTGGAAAATGCTGCTTATCAGCGCTTGACCTTCATTGGAACTGGTTGTTCAGAATTTTTAAGCAGATTTCATTTGTTTTATATATTTCCCAAAGGATCTGTTTCATTAGATGATCGATTTGTTGATAAAAGGAGAAAAAATATGATTCCCTCACTCTTAACAAGTGCTATCAATTTATGTATTTGTGGCTCTGAACTCTTTTCCCAAGATATTTGATAATCCTCTACCACAATACAAAGAATATATATATATGTAAATTTTTGTTTTGCAAAGACATTCTTTAGGGAAGAGTTTAGATATGCATTGTGTAGAGAAACAAAAATCTAAAAAGCTTCCTACTCCTCTGCTTTCCTAAAGAATGATCCAAAGATATTGCAGTTTTCATGTCAAAATCCCCTTTGTGTTCAACATTAGGGGCTGCATTATATCACAAAAATGTTCACTACTCTCCAAAGGCAATAAAAGTCCAGAATTATTTAAAGCACAGAAATAAAACACAGACCTTGAAGTAGAGTAACTGACATTGTTGGATAGGAGATATAGCATTAAGACACTTCCAATCCTTGTAAGAACTGGTAGTGTTTAGCACCTTGATTTATTAATCACTTAGCCCTCATATCATAAAAATTACCCACAAGATAGAAGTTTCAAGTAGTTTTGAAGTGAAGGATCAAATTCAGATCTTGGGAATATGGTATTAACTTTAAGACTTTCAATATAACGCAAACCTAAGTAACTTTCTTTTAACTAAGTGACTAATTCTCTTTTAGCAGCTATCAGATTTATTCTGTCAGGTTGCTCATTCATTATAGAACCGACAAAAGGCTCATCTTCTCTAACATATTTTGATTCCTCCTCATCAGTGGGTCTGATAGTAGGTGCTATCTTATCCTGCAGCTGTGGGCAAAGTACTGAGCAACTATGATAAATCAGAAATGGCAAAACCTTTGCATTCAAAAGATGTGCCTTGCAAGATCAGAATATTGTTATTATAAATGCAAAACTAATAGTGTATTCATGTTACAGATATGCAAGAGAACTTGCTAGATAGAAGCATAAAGGACAGATTCTCACAACTAGACTCTGATGTGCTTTTCATAGTGGGCATTTTAAAATATATGTCCTGATAGACATAATTCTTGGCTAAATTGCATGTATAACTGGAAAATAGGAATTCATTCTGCTGTACAACATTTGTGCTGGAATTCAGCAAAGTTCCATACAAAATTCATGCTGATAAATCAGCACAAGATCAATATCATATTTCTCATTTCTCTTACTGCTATTGTCAGAATCTTAGCAAGCATTTGACATGATATTATTTTACTTTCTTTTCCCCCACCCAGATATAGAAACTATTTTCAGTTATATAGGAAAAAGGATTCCCTACTAAAAGTCCAGGTCTTGGGTGTGTCTGATACTTGGCTTACCTTCTTTAAGGGCCTTCTCTTCTTGAGGGCTGTGCCTGATTGATGGGTTGCCGCCCATAATGAGCAGAACATGAGGCAGATCTTCCTCCCTACACACATTCTCTCCTTTCAACATATGCTTGCTCTGGGATTCTTATTTGGCAAGGGTGAGAGAGCTGAAATGAAAGAATAACTTGTAAAAATTCTGAGGCCTCAACTTAACACTTTTTATAAAGATAGCAGTTGAAGGTAACAAAATGGTTATAACTAGATGGAACATCAAGCGTTTTAGGTTCTAGCTCTTCATAACAGTTTTGGCAGCTTTTATCAGGTGTGGAGATACAAGTCAGGATCAGATACAGAATTTGTGAGTACACCACAATTATCTGTTAGCTATACAGATAGGACAATCACTTTACTGGGTAAAGCTGGGCTTGTTTCAGGCATAAAGGACCAGAAGTAAGCTAACACATATTCACACACACTCACAATACAGTTGCCTGCTGACCAGATTGTCATCTTTTTCTAATTTCACTGCATACAGTTTTTCTGGGTTTTTTTTTTGACAATTCATTAAATTAATAACTTATAACTGACCCAGCAATCTTACTTCTTTGTTTCTGCTTTTCCATTATATTTGACTTAGTGTCCTGTGTGCTCTCTACTGCTGCTCAGAATTAGCTGCATTCAGATGATACAGTTGATCCAAAAACTGGTGGTGGTTCATATCACTGGTTCTATACATCTAATAACACATGGAAATGGAAAAAAAAATCACATCCCTCTTCAATTGGCCATTATGTGATGTTCCTTCTAATGCTAGCTTTTGTTGCCTGGTGCGCTGATTGCTGCAATGGCTATTTAGAAATGAAATCATGTTCCAGAAGTGTGTTCCATGGACTACCCTGACTCCATACTGACCTGATTCGTTAGTCGTCCTGTCCTAGTGTTCAGAGCCTGCCTGTGGTTGTGTTGGAAGGCTGCTTGAAAGACATCCTGGACTTCATTTTTCATTATAACCTATCACAATAATCACAGACTGCAGGCACCACTAGCTGCAGTAGTGAATGTTTCCTGAACTCAGCTGTCCTTTTTCTGTAGATGTACTATACAGCTGTTTATAGCAATAACTCAGCATCTGCTGTCAACCGTCAGAGCACTGGGATTTTTTAGCCACCAAATTGCAGAGACAGAGACAAGAGTTTTAGGTACTCTAAAATGATGATCTGTGTTTGTGTCACAGGTTAAAATCTTCCTAACAAAAAGTACTCTCATATAATAAACCAAACTGGACTTTCCAAGGATTACGAATCTTTATAAACATCATGATGACACTAAACTTCATGATGACATACTGTGTTGAGTTCATTATTTTGAATTTTTAGATATTCTTTAAAGTATAAAGCCTGCAAGACCTACAGCTGCATTTCATCCTAGATTTTAATATCCTTGGAACCACTGAAGTTTTGTGCATTTTATGAAGTTTTGACACAGCAGATAGAGGAAGAATCTCTTCTGCTTTTTCCATTAGCACCGGAATACCTCAAAAATAAGAAGGAAAGATCCACTAGCTGGCAACAAATATAAAGACTCCTGTTTCATGGCTCATTTGCAGAGCCATTAGAGAAGGTCTGTCATTTAACTCCATATTAAGGGCATTGTCTTATATGACTCCTACTACTTCAGGTTTTGTTCCCCTAAGTGTTCAGTTTGGACTCTGTTACATACTGCCCTGACTAGTTCTGAGAGGAAAAAGAGATAGACGTAGAATCTAAGGTAGCTCGGATATTTTTTATGGTACTTTCACAGCTAGGACTCTCACCTAAATGGTAGGTTTTAAGAGACATTCTTTCCCCTGCTGTGGGTGTTTTACCTCCACAGAGTATCCTCTGCCTTGTTCTTTGTCCTAAAAGTGATTGAAATTTTGCTATTTTAAAAAAATGTTTGATGCTTGATTGTTTTTTTTTTTTAAACTTGCAGCCGGTCACCAAAGATATTTTAACTATCTCCTCATAAAACATCAGACATTTTATTCAAACATTTTTACTGAAATTTCATGGATTCTCTGTTTCATAACAGCAATTTGTCTGTCGCTATTTATAGTTGCTTTTGATGTGTTTTAGTTCTAGATCATAACAATCACAGAGTCATCAAACATGGGGCTGCTAAGCTGTGATGAAACAACAAACTGTAAAAGTTGCCCATAGTCAGATCAATATCTATAATGCGTGGTTAGACTGAGATTTCTCCATAAAACTTTCTACACTTCCCAACCACTCACTGTTTTTGTACAAGCTTTTTGCTAAAGAGTAAGAGGTTATTTTTTATTTTTGCTTTGGGTTTTCCATTTGATAAATTCAGTAATAGAACTATCTTTCTATTCTATTTAGCATCCAAAAACAGATACCAAATCGGCTTTTACCTTTCAATTAATTTTTGCAGCATACATTTTTTAGCAACTGATAGCTATGGAGGTGCTTTCTTTGAAGAGATGAGATTTTTATAAAGACTATGGAGAGTTTTTGCTTTTGTGAGTCTCCGCAGAATAATGCAGAAAAAGTCCCCTTAGCTTTGCTTATGTTCTGGTCCAAATGCAAATCTTATTTTCTTCAAGCCAAGCCTTACAGCTATGTTAACTATTATTCACAGAGCTAGCAGCTGCTTCCGCAGGCTCATAATTTGTTCTGACACTATTTAGAGCATATTCTTACAAAGTTCTGATTTTGTTATTGTCCTTGTTTTGTTTCTAATGAACAATCTATGTGTTAAGTGATGAGTTAAAAGCATTGGCAAGATGGCCTTTTTTTCCCCTTTCTGCATATTTTTTTTCTTTTTCTTTTAGGAAAAAGCTTTCCTCTCTCCTCATATAATAATGACCCATCAGATATAGATATGACTCTGTTTGAGGACAGGAAAAAAAAAAGTTTTAGGTGTGTCTTGGCACCTCTACAATCTTGTTTTCAATTTAAACCTGTAGACATAGTTTGCCACCTTGTGGCAAATATACTTTTGAAAGCTATGCAGCATAGGTTTAACTATTAGAAATCCTATCAGATTGCAGTCATTGACCATAATCTAAATCTATAGCACAATATTCTTTAAACCATGAACTCACTTATTTAGAAACTAATCCCTCAAAATCCTTTTAAAGTAGTCTCCAAGTTTAACTAATTGAAGTATCAAAAAAGGAAGTACATGTTGATGTCTGCAACTAAGAAGAAACCTTTAAGCATTGTTCACATTAGTCTTGATAGTAATGTAATTTATGCATGCTGTTGAGAGCTAGTTAAGTAAAGGCAAAATCTTTAGTACATACAGGTGCAATTGTATTGAAGGAAAAGCTTTGTTCTTCAGATGGTGGTTGTGGTTAAAATACCAGCAAAGACCAAGGCACTGCAAGTAGCACAGATTGCACAAATAATTTTTTCTTTTCAAAAAAATTGGAAAAAGCTTAAATAAAACTATGCACATCCAACAGAAATGTTAAAAAAAAAAAAAAAATCTCCTTAATTGGGAACAATAGCTACAGCCAAACTGAACACTTAATTATTAGACTGTAGATATTATTCTCCCTTTATGAGTTATTCAGTAGTGATTTTTTTTTTTTAAGAACAATGATAAACAAGTGTTTTGGAAATAACTAAAATATTTTTGATTTCCTATTTTGAACTGAGAAGAAGACTCTGAATTCACATTTCTGGTGTCCATTATCAGTATTATAGTAACTGAGCACGTACATCTACTGCCATTCCCATTTTACCTTGCTGAATTATTCCACTGAATCCCGCTCCTTCTCTGCCAATTGTTATCTTCCTATTGCTATTTATTTCAACCAGGGCAGTAATTTGAAAGGTTTAAACTAAGCTGAAGTTATTTTCTATTCATAAAATATTAACAGTTCCTAAGAGGGAGAGGCCCTAAGAGGGAGAATAATCCCTATTCTTATTTGGTCCAGATAGAGTGCTTTTTTTTTCTTTCTATGAGTTACAGGTTAGGTTGCCTTATGGAAACAACCAGAAACAACTTGCAAGCTACATGCTTTCCTTTTTTTTCCTTTCTTTTTTTTTTTTTTTTTAAATACATTTATATTGTTTAAAGTATTTTCTAGTGGGGGGAAAAATTAATTATGGGGAAATATGCTCTACAAATTCAATTCAGGGAGCCTTCTTGTCACATACGTTTTTCACTGCTCTAAGTGCAGACTGTAAAGCATAGTGTAGATAAGAAACAGCAACTCATAGGAGAAAAGCTGAAAAAAAACTTTTTTTTTTTGCTAGATTTTTTTCTCATCTGCAAATGTTGTGTTTTCCATCAAATTTTTTTTAAGCCATGAAGGACAGTTGGAAAATTATCCGAAAAGTGTAATTCACATAGTTACTCCAAAAGTTACTGTCACAAAGTGGCAAAAGAATTCCATGACAAATCACTGAGTTCTTCTGTAGCATAAAATGTACTGGTTCATTTTGGGATTGTCATAAAACATGGTTCTCTGGATGACTTTTTCTGCATCTGTTTAGAAACTTCTATGTCTGCTCATAGTGAAAGATGAAATCAGACCACACAATTGCTTCTCAAAGAGGTAGATCTGAATACTTCCTCCTCTTATATGCAGCAAATATTAAATAGTCATTTCCTGCTTCCTCCTCCTTACTCTCTGCGTGTATATATACTGCTTGGATTACTTATTTCTTGTCTATGAACATGATATTATCCTTCTTTATCTTTCTTTATGGACTAATATAGTCATGCCAAATATTACTTTCCCCTTCCATTTGTGGGGAAATTTCTTCCTTTACTCTATAGATACCAGTCCCACTCTATGCTCCATCCAAGCAGCAATTAATGTAATTTCAGACTGATGGGAAATTAAAGTGTCTTTCACAGGTCCAATCTTTCAGTTTCTATACATCAAGCTGGTTTAATATTTAAGATATTAACTCTAAAGACTGTTTTCACTTGATGTAAAATACATGGTTAACCCAGCCTGGTCTATTTTCTAGGTCTAAGATATGAGAGATACTCTGTTATCTAAATACAATAGAATGGTCACTCTGTCAAGAGTCACATTACCAGTAACCAGACAAAAATCCACCCAAGCTGGAAGTTACTGTTGACATCTACCATCTGGGACAGAAAGTATCAGCTTCAATCAGGACTGAGATATCCTTTGTTTGGAGTTCACTTATTCTCTGTGCCTCATTTTCTACAACCATTAATTCTGACCACAATTCACTGATCTACCCACACTGTGTTGAGTTACCCTAACATTTCCATTCTAAGTATGATCTTGTGATTCAGTATGACTGCTCATGAATTCTGACACTAGTTTTTTTCCCTCCTTTTGCCTATGAGGAATCTTTATTTCTTTGTGCTCTCAGTACATGGGATTATACAAGCAAAGCTTAATAAAAAGGAGAGAAAAGGTGAGCTCTATCATAAAAACACAAAGCATTCAGGCTCAAGAGTTTTCTGATGTCTAAATCAAAAATGTTACCTCTCCTCCATCAGCAGGATCAACTCATATAAAAGTACCAACATAGCTAGGAGCACCTTAGTAAGAGGATGAAAATTATCTTTGAGCCTCTAGCATACATAAAAAATCAACATAATAAAAAGATGGTATTCTAGTATGTAATAAGCTTTTATGACCTTGTTTATGTATTATCAATTTGATGTTTTAAATAAATATTAAGTAAATTTATATACATATATGTATATATATATACACATATATATAGTATGATGAAAACTAAAATTTCATCCTCAATACCTTAAGGAAAGAGAGGAAAAGGAGACACCACTAAACACCACGAGTCTCCAGTAAAATTATAAAATCCATATGAGCAAGGAATGCAGTAATTAATCCTATTTTTATTCTTCCTGTTTCAATTCTAGCCTTTGGGGTCACATGAAAGAAACTGAAATCTTAACTGTGGATAGATGATTCAGTCACTCGAGGTAGCTGCCCATTTAGGAAGAAAGTGCTCCCAACAACAGCTGAATAATGAACAACTGTGAATAGAGTTAATGTACATCAAATGGTACAACTGATGTGTTCTTCCTCTTGTGCTCTAAAACAGACGGTAGAAAACTACCTTTGGGTAGAAAGCAAAAGGTAGAAAACTACCTTTTGCCTGTAAGCAAAAGAACTGTGGAAAAGTCTAAACAGAACTGTGTAAATGAAATTAAATCACGTTCCTTATTAACTACTTGTCTATCAAATTGATGTATATATTCCAAAAATTATCTGAAAATTTCCCTTAAGCTAAATGAAAAAATCTAAATCCTTAACTTTAATTTGACCAAGTTTTTTGTTCTGGCTGTTGGAAATCTTACACTCAAACCTTGCCTGTTTTTATCCATAAAATTTAGACTGAGATCCAGATAAACATGCATAGGTGGCCATTTTATCTCTATAATAAATCAAACCCAAAACCTCAGTCATGAGCACCTCTAGGGAGTCTAAATTCTTGTTTGAATCCAAGTGCTATGGCTTACATTCTCCTCAACAGATATGTATACAGTAATTAGAAATCAGAAGGTTTATTCTATGTTGTTTGGAGGTAATCTTTGAGAGACATAACATGATCTGATCTCTGCATATGAAGGTTAAAAGCACCTCAACAAGTATATTAAGGCCTTCATGTTTTCTTATGTAAACTGAGTTTCATTAAGTTTTTGCAGATTTCTAAAGGAGTTAGTTTGTGGGTTTGCTTATTACAGAATAGCATGCTTTTTGGAAACTTTATAGCAAAATCATCAGTCTCACACATGTATTTTATCTTGTCTGGCATTTGTGTGGGGATTTTTTAGCTTGAATTCTTATAGCAACAAGGCTTATGAGGTTTTAGTTATCTGTGCATCTGTCCACAACTATTCCTGATTTATGCACTTCCTTTATCTTCCCAGCAAAACCAATGACATTTTCAAGGAATTCAGCATTAAAGATAATTAAGCTTCTACATGTTTGGTGAAAATGGACAGACAGTTAAAGCAGAGAGAAATTGTATTTTATGCCTAATGGAGGAAAAAAGGAGATGTTCATATTTCTGCATCTCCCACATGGGTAGAACTTTTAGGTCTCAGTTGCAGGAAAAGCTTCAAATGGAATTTATACTTTCCTTAAGCTCTGAAGTCATCCAAGCACAAAGAAGAAATATGTTGTGTGCTAGGCTTCCTAATTTCCTGTGTTTGTGGATCTCTTAGTTTAAGTAAGTAGTCTTCATTGCTGTATAAAATAGCTTATGCAAAGCGAATGCTTCTGGTACAGTTGTTTTTATGATTGACCAGATGAAACAACAGTTGTACAGGACATTTCCCTTTATGAATTAACCTAACAACTGCAGGGTCAATTACCTCTCACTCTCATATACGGCAATGTGGAACAGCAGCTGTCTGCTCTGTTCTTGCTGCCTGGAAGGCATAAGAATGTGCAACAGGAACATTGTTTAATTAACATTCTTGCATGTACTTACACAAATTTAATGCTAGATTTAATGCACTATGAAGCAGTTTGAAAGTTGTCAGAGGAAAGGCAGCTGGACCAAGTTGTTGTTTTGATCTCTTGTATACCTTGAATCTATGAGGAAATGGTCTGACTTCCTTCTAATGAGTATTATCAATGATGTGCCTTGTGTCTTAAGTATGGCTCATTGCTTTTCAGTCTCATTTCCTAAAAGTCTTGATTGAGCAAAATGCCTCATTATTTCCTGACATGGAAAAATAATCATGACTATTGCCTAAATCTCTGTAACAAGTTCTGTGGGAGACATTCATTTTCAGAACTGTCTAAGCAATATTTTGGCTTTTCAATCCAGCTGCAATAGCAGAACAACTTGGAGTTTACCCTAGAGGTAAGTACAGCAAGATATCCTCGTTGAAAGATTTTTAGGATGCCTTTCGTTCTTCAGTATTGTCTTTTTCTTTTTTTCTCTAAAGACCAGAATTCTGTGTAGGCTAATTTGAAAGAAGAATGGGACTTCTCACAGTTCTGATTTACCAGCTTTAAAAGTTCCTAAGCCCTCTCTGCAAAGAAGACTCTGGCTGTGAAAATAACTTCCAAAAAATCTACTCCTGTATTCCTGAAAAAAGTGTCTATCTTCCAGCAGATCTATAATGACCCAGTGTATTTAATTATAGGATTATTATTAAAGGTTTTCTCCTGAAATATATGAATCAGTAACTCCCATGAGTATTTTAGCATGTATCACTGTGACAATACTTTCCTGAAAGTGTTCCTCCATATTCTCACACACACGGAGTCCTTTATCCCTGTTAGCCAATAAATCCATCCTTTAAAAAATACAGATGATTTTCCTCTTTAATATTTCCTTCCTCCAGTCTAAGAAACAAAATACACAGCTTTGCATTGTATGAAGTAGAGTAACAATTTTAAAAGACATTAACAGGATTTCTCTGAAAGCATGTACCCTTATCCTGCTACTGGTGATTTTAGTTTCATTATCAACAAGACAAATCATTTTTATTCAACTTTATTTATACATGTGGTAGACCAAGAGAAAATGTTTTTAAAAAGGCTCAATGAGGTGTTACTTAAATGTGGTTTTCAGCTTTAAATGATTTATTATCTATAAATTGAAAGATTTCATTCCAGGAGGCTCTAAGACTCTATCCTCTTTCTCCTCCTTGCAAACAGCCTTTGAGCTAAGATTACAACAGGTGAAAGTTCTAATGTCTGTTCAACAGACCTTATAAAATAATTATATCGAGGAACCATTTGGTTCTCATTAGATCCAAGACGAAGCAACAAAAACTTTTCAAAGAAGGAAGGGTCTCTCGTCCAAGCAACACCCCACACCCATACACAAATATCCTATAGGAAAGATCTCTTTCCTCAATATGCCTAGTAGGCACAGAAACTCAATGGCATGGACTTACCACTGTTTTTTTTAAATCTACAGATGTTTGCATTTAATAACATATTACTAATTATTTATGTGCCTTAGTCTTGTTCTACCTGCCAGAGCTTTTCCTTCCACTATACTTTATAGCTCTGAATTTTTGTCTGGTTTGAGTTCTCTGCTTGTTTTTTCTCCATGTTATCCCTGGCTATTTCTTCCAGGAGCATTATGGCTCTCTCCTATGACAGAGTGGAGAATTAATATTACTCATTTGAGAAGTAACCTCTTCTGAAAAGAGGCAGCAGAAAGTAAACTCTTTAAGACATTAAATTCCTCATTGTGCTTTCAAGACTTGAAGGTCTGAGCGCTACCAGGTCTTGCTAAAAGTGTTCGAACGCCAATGCAAGAAAGTTGATATAATGTTTTGGAATGTATTTGTAAGACAAATCTCAGGCACAGAATAAAAGAATATCTTATTATTGATTATCTGTTCCTTAGAGATCCACTGCAAAAAAAAAATCTAGGAATAAAAGACAAGAGAGGTTGAAATTTTAAGGTGCCAAGACAGTTTGCTTGCCAAAATTCCAAAGTCATTACTATGACTCATCCTGTGTAACCACTATGACAGGCCTCTAGCCTGTAGCTTTCTCAGATGTCTTTTATTAGGGATACCCAAGAATCATTATAGTGAAAGTAGTGCAGAAGCACAGTCCACAGTGGCCCATGAGATGTAGGTCTCCCTGTACAAAAAGAAGCTAGAAGCAGTCAATTTATATCCTACCATCAGAAAGATGGGGAGCAGATGTTGAAAATTATTAATATATGATTCAAGAGTAGCAGGAGCGGTGTCTTTCTGTCAAAAGACACATGAGCCTTGCTGTTGTAGATTGTCTCACAATCTGCTAAGAATATTTTCATTGCTGTAACCACCCGATAGCCTTCTGCTTCTTATCGAAGCTTCACTCTAGGGCTTTAAGAGATGAGGCAATCTCCCATGCCACAGAGACAGTTGAAACTACGTTACTAATTTACTCTCAGTTTTACTGATTTATGGAAGTTTGTCCGCCTAATCTGTTTTATTGGTATATTCTTTCATCACTGGGATGGAATTCTCCAAGTGAAAGGGAAAAGTTTTCCAGCTCCTCAGATTTTATCCTTCTTTGTTATATTTCTTTCTTTCAGAGAGGAAGAATGGTGCAGTTAATTAGGACAAGGACTAGAGAGAGCATAAGTTAAGTTTTCTGCTATGATTTCTTCTACATTCTTTGTGACCTTTTTATATGTCTCAATCATAGAATCATAGAATCATAGAATTATTTGTAGTGGGGGCTTTAGGACCCTACCTGTAACCTTCTCTCTACCTTTAACTATTGATATGTTGTTACCATTTCCCAGGCAGCCAGATGCTTAAGTGCAGGTAAGCAAAGGTCTATATGAAACTATATAAGGTCTATATGTGGCCAAGAAGGCCAATGGGATCCTGGCTGCATCAGGAGGAGTGTAGCCAGCAGGTCAAGGGAGGTGATTCTGCCCCTCTACTCAGCTCTGGTGAGGCTGCACCTGGAGTACTGTGTGCAGTT
>JAVCKT010001576.1:0-17636 GCA_032273925.1 Rhynchotus rufescens
CTTGCTTTTGCAAACCAGGAGCTGATCAGACTATGGGAGAGCACCCGAGGGGTTTGGGGCCTGCATTTGCTGTGCTGCACCCCGCACGGCTGCAGGTGAGAGATCCTGCTACCCACTCGTGCCAGCCAGCCTGGCCTGGCAGCATCCGTGGCACAGAGCACGCACACTTACAAAAATGTGTTTTCAGTGTCCCCCTGACAGAGCTGCACTGCTGGAAAAGGGAAATACGGAGAGCTACCAAGCAATTGGCAGGAACTCTTGCAAAATCTCCATTCCTTAGGGAGCGTATTATCAGTGTGCGAACTGCAATGCCCGGGACTGAATAGTTAAGTCATATGTAAAAGCAATGGGAACAGTGATCTGCCATGGTATCTCTGATTACATTGTTTTCCCTAGTGACATTCAATATTTTCCTTTAGGAAATGCTAATTGGCAATAAATGCTGCATACGTTGCGCTGTGCAGTCTCGCATCAGCTGCAAATTTTGTAAGCGGCTTGAAAATTTTGCAGTGGAGATTCTGGTGTTCATTTGTATTTATTCTTTCTTTAGAAATACTGGTCTTCCTTGGGGTGCCTTCTCTTCCAGGGACACTTCCTTCATCGCAGTCATTGTATTTTTTAAGACTCACTGAAATGAAAGCATCTTTCATTATAACTTCATCACCTTTAATTTCTAAAATATCTGTCTAATTATACCCATAAATATCTCAGGAGAGGAATTATAATCAAACATCATTCATTTAACATCCACATATATTAAAAGTCACTGTCTTAAACAATGACTCATCTAATTTTACCTGCCAAAATACATGCCTTGCATTTTTAATACCAGAAATATTTCTTTTTTTTTTTTTTGCTTATAAAAGCTTGGCCATCGCACTAGCAAATTTCATCAGATAACATTCTTGTTTAATGACTATGCTTAGATCATATAAATCAGTGCACACGCTGACTTGATTTGGCTTTTCAATTACAGCCCTGGAACGAGTAGTCTGCAGGGCATTCTGCCTTTTCAGTGCCTTGCAGCTTCCCTTGTTGATCTAATTCAGTGTTTCTATTGCTATAATAGAAGAAAAGATTTTCTTATTGATGGCCCAGTCCATCAATCACTTTCTACTGATTTCCTTATTTGCTGTTTTATCTGCAGGGCTCTCTCCTCTCAGACATCCTTGGGAGACATCTGGCAGGTTTCTCGGGATGTTTTCCGTGCCTCGGGACATCATTCTGTGCTGCTTCCACGGGATTTCTTTTGAAGCTCAACCAAAGGCAGGTTTTTGCTCCTGACTCAGCAGGTACAGTGCACTTCTGCCAGGGAAATCATTAAATACCAAATTGACTTGTCTCTTAGTAAGTTCTTTGCTTCTAGACTCAGTGTATGTCACTCAAACCCTCCTGATTTTTAGCGGGGGTTTGAGTGAATCCCTCTCTCTACATCTCTGACACCAAAGTGGTGCTGACCCCCTCCTGAAGTCACCTTTCCCGCTCTCCGATGCTGGAGGTTGTGTTCCCCAGGCTTTGGCAGGGAATTTTACGAGCTGAACCCATTTTTGGTGTTCAGGGGTCAAATTTTCCTCTCATCACAGCCATAATGAGCAGCAAAGGTGGGTTTGGGGAGGAAGAGCCACAGGGGTTCCTCAGCACAACATCTTCCTACATGTTTTCTGTCACACTTGACACACTTTGGTTCAGGATTTGTGGAAGATGCAGACTGAAAGGATATTCCAGCCTTGTTCATTAGCTCAGGAAATTAATCTGTTTGATGCTGCCTGATGACATTTCATTAAGCAATAAGTGTCTGGGCCCGGTTTTGCTTAGTCAAATGGAGGAAATGAGAACCAGTGCATTAGACTGACTCTTATCCTATTGCCTGCTACATTTCCCGACTTAAAGTTCTGTTCTTTCCAAATCAAATTTATTCCAATATGATTAAAGCTATCGGCCTTATACAGAGCTTACAAGGCGAAAGGTCTTGAAACAAACCCCTTTCCTAAGCACAGGGAAAAAAGATTTTAATACAGACCGATAAAACCCCAGGTTTTTCTGATCTGAGGGCTGTGTAAACCAGAGCACTGGGGTAGTGTAGCAAAGCCTGGCTTTTCGGGGCTCTACACAAAGGTCTGCTTTTTGCCTCGAGGCATCTGGCCCCAGCTGGTTTACACAATCTTGAGTGATTTGCAAGGAGTATTTCAACTGTTTGTAAACCATCTTTCCTTTTTTCCCAAGCATATCTCCCCTCAAAGTGACCTCTTGCTGCACATACCCGGCTTACTCAGACCCAGCATCCTTTCAGGCCAGGGACAAAACACAACTCCCGGGAGCCCCGTATCCAGCTATTTCCCTGGGATCCATGTGGTCTCTGCAGGAAGGAAGGAAGGAAGGGAGCGACCACCCCAAATCTCTCAAGGCACCAGGACACTGAGGCCGAAGGCTTTTGCCCCAAACAGTTGCACAACTGCTGGCTCAAGCACCACAAAAGCACAGCTCAACTAAAACTGTTTTTTTTTTAACTTCATCATTTCAAAAAAAGCCATAAGTGGCATCAGTTTTAGTATTCCCAATCAGCTCAGACCATTGAACACCTGGGAAAAGCTATTCATTATGATGAGTGGATAATAAAATATCACTCGTGTTTCAGAAATAAATCTCGGAGGAAGCCTAGAAAAACATTGATTAAAAGCTCAGTGAATTGGTTCAAGTCATCCTGTTGCAAATATGTATGCAAATGCATCCATTAACATATATAATTCAATAAATGGTAGATTTTAAAAACATTTCTGGTGATGCCCAGGCTTGCAGGCTTTGACTTGGCCAACCCCATGGGTGTGCAACAGTTTTCTCACCAAGTGCCTGGAAACTGTTGTTCTTTACCTACCACTCCAGCAGCTTTCAGGAAAAATAAAAACATATTGATGTCTTTGTGTCAAAAGCTCTCCCCACCAAAGACAGGGAGCAAATTATTTTGTAGCTGAGCAATCTTGGGGTAATGCGCCTAGTGATAAATTAATTGCAATTTAAGTTAGTTGGCTTTCCTTTACAAATCCCAAAGAAATCTGGAGACACTGTAGAACAGAAATGGTATCTTGTCAGCGAGGGATATAGAAAGAACAAAGCTTGCAGGGTCCCACTCCCCGCGAAAACCAGCCAGGCAGTGGAGGTGACTGACTGCATCAGAAGCTCATTAAATATTGCCCATTTTTTTACTTTTTGCTGTGTTTCTATCCTTGTCTTCAGGGCGCCAGGCTTCCCAGTGCCTCTGTAGAAGCTCTGCGCAGTGTTGTTTCTTGGGTGAGAATTGTTTTCATCGGATCCCAGTGGGCAATAAGTCCATGGATGCACATTTAGACCCACTCACAATTAGTTACCTGGTTTGCATGGTGTCTACCTGTAAAGCCTCAGCATCACTCTGTTCTGCTGCTGGTTTTTATGGCTGAAGCAGCCAAAGAAAGGCGGGGTGCATGTTGCTGCCTGCATGGAGTACCCTAAGACCTCCAGCAATGTGATTTCTCATCACGATCATCATCTCCTGGCTGGGATGAGGAGAGACTTGCCCTAGCAGACTCATCGCTTGGCTCTCCAAATTGCAGTGCAAGGAGTCAGTTTTCCTTCAAAGCTTGAAGCTGTGAATCATGGTTAGCCCATGATCTGGCAGAAACTAAGACACTTGGAGTCATGTCTGGTTTAATATCAGAAGGCTGAGGTGGTCCACTGGCTACCACCCTTCTTGGCAGAGCTCATGATCAAAACAGGCCGGTCTCAAATGAGGGCAAGGAGCTCAAAGGAAAGGAAGATATTTGTCCAAAGGACGTTCAGAGAAGACAAGTCTCCCTGGAGGGCAGGTCTGTCCTGCTGGTGCAGGCTGCTGGGAGGTAACGTCCAGCGCTGCTGTAGAGCCCTCCAGGACCTGCTCCTCCAGGGCCGCTTTCAGCGCTTTAAAACCCAATTATCCTTCTGGGCAGCCTCTTAATTCTTCCCTCAGACTTTCGGTGTGTCTCTATAATAGTCAGCTTTCATCTTCCTTAAGGTGTTTCAATTCATTGAAGGAGAACTTTAATTCAGTGCAGTCAGTGACTTGGATCACATTTGGCTTTCTACAGAAAGTTAAAAAGAGGAAGAAAAATGTCTCAAGGTCCCTATTTTTTTCCTACCATATCAGATGCGATATCTTTATAAAAAGTCATTTTAAGCTCTTTTTCAAACAATATCCAAGCTTTCTAAGACAGTCCCGTATACCTCAAGTTGGCCTCAGCATTCAGATTGCACGGACCACTTGGTGTGTCAAAGTCCATGGTGAAATAACAGTATACAGAGTTGTTGTTACTCGAACTATGCTGCAAAAATATCTTCTTTGTGCTGGAAGGAAGGTCAAAGGAACAAGGAACAAACATTTCTTAAGAAAGTTTTACAGTGAAAATTTAAATAGCCCTTGTAAGAGAAGTTTTGCAAGTCTCACTTGATGGGAGTGGGGTTTAGCACTGGTTCCTGAGAAGCCCTGAGAAATTTGTGTTGTGGATACTTTTCTTCTGCTGCTGGCTCCAGCATGGCTCGAATCCCTGTTTTCTCTCTCCCACACCTTTATGATCTTCACTCATTTTAATTAAGCTCCCCCTCAATTCAGAGGCTCATCATGTTGGAAGGAAGGCAGTGAGTTTGCTCGGCAGGCTGGCTTTTTCCTCACCGAAGATTTCAGACCAGGATCTCTCCCTCTTTGTCAGGATATGAAAGACCTGGAGGGCTGAAAACAGGGAGCAATGGGGCACTTTGCTGGGGAGGGATGATGATTTTGTGCCTACCTTGACTTGAAGGTCCAAGTTTTCTGCTCCAGCAGGATTCCTGGCCCGGAGAGAGCAGCATTTACCATCTCATCCAAACCCTCACGGGTTCCTGCAGCACGAGTGTGGTCCTGGAGGCCACTCTTTGACAGAGGGAAACTTTTAAACTCTCGGGTGATGGTGGTTCACAACACAGTGCTCCTGTGCTGGCATTAAGCTTATTTTGCCAAGAGCTCTGAAAACACATCCCCATGTCCATCCCAAGATCACAGCTACTACCCCAAACCTCCCTTGCTCGTGTTCACCTCCCTGCATCCTATCACAGAGCTATCATCTTGTTAGATGCAAACAGGCTGCCCCAGAGATTGTTATTCTTCAACCAACACATGAATACACTTAGAAGTGAAATACTTTGCAGTCTGGTGTTGCTGGCAGTACTTTTCCATGCTCCTATAATTAGACAGGTCCTAACCAAACTATGTGTAGGAGTCTAGCTAGGTCTGGAAATAATAGGTTTATTCCCTAGAAACCATTCTGCTGTACTGTTTTAAATGGACACGGGGTATTTTTGTTGTTTAGAAATGTTATTTATTCTTCCTGCATGCCAGGATTTCACCCGCTGCAGCCTTCCCTCTGCTCTGTGCTTGCCCTTTCTTTGACTTTACTTATAGGCTGACTTCAAAGCCAGTATCCAGAGAGGCCATTCCAGGACAGTGAGAACATTTGGATTTTCCCCTCTGTGAAGTTAAAAACCGGCACCTGAGAGAGGCTTTTCTGAGGCCACAGCATCGTGATGGGACTGAGGAAACTGCCTTGCCTCCATGGCTGCAGCCCTGTCTTCCTTCAGCACCTGTGGAAAAGCACAGTCTTGTGTCCTCCTGCTTGGAGGAGCTCCTGGAGGAGCACAGCACATCCAGAAGCTAGGGCTTCCACCTCTCTTTCCAGCTACCAGCCTCTCCATGCCTTTTGCACATCATTTATTTCTTACCAAGACCTCTACGTATGAGACCACCCCTTCCCCAAGCCACACATCCCTCATTTGACATTTTTTACCCACTTAAGACTCCTTCCTTCCCACCATCCCTCACCCAGGCATCTCATGCCACCCTCACCTGCTCCTTATTTCTCACTCCCTTTCCACCTGCCCCTTTAACTCTGCTCATGCCAGAGACCCACACTCTCAGCAAAGCACTCCTTGGCAATGTGGTGCCTACTGGAGCACCGTTTTCCATACAGCAGCTGCCTCCTTATTATAAATCAGGTAACTCGTGCTGTCTCTCTGGTGTTCACGCTGCTCTTTTTTGGCTCTGCAGAATATCATTCTCTCCTGCACACTTCAACCCGTTGCCTTTTCCACCTGAGCACCCCATGGAGTGTGAATATGAGTGGTGTTTAATGAGCTTTTCTCTGCTACAGATCCATTTTGGAAGGAAGTTAGGGTAATTTTTGCATCACAGAGATTGCCTGGAGATAGACTGGAGTTGGGAAGGGAAAGAGAGCCTGGCTCAAGCTACACATGCTCCCTTCTCAGGTAATTTTAAGATGTGACAGAGCGTTTCAGCTGGGAGAAGCTAAATGGAAGCCCCTGGTGCATGCAGGCAGCTTTAATGCATGTGAATACTTAGTGAACCAATATCAGTGTCTGTGATCTTGGCAGACCCATTTTCCATATTTCATCACCTTTGAAATGCCACTAGTGTCCTGCACGTGGTAGCTACCCTCGCTTTCCAGGTAGTTTTTCTTCCTATGTATTTGTCTTGGTCACTGCAGGGACAGTCCCTTCCCTGATACAGTTTGATCCAGCAGCCCAGGAAGGAGCTCAACACAGCAGCGCTTGGAACCCAACCTGGGACACTGGAGAGGGACCAGCTCTTCCTCCCCATCCCTGCTGTGTCCCCAGGGGCTTGCTGGAGCGTGGAGCAGTGCTCAGGACTCACCACGGTGCCATCAGTGTCTAGTTGTGCTCACGTCGCAGGGATCTCCCCCTTGTTGTGCTGAAGTGAACCCTAAAATGCAGCTCATCAAGCAGCACCAGCTCAGGTGGTTACATTTTAATGAGCACAGGAAAAGCAGGAAAAAGAAATTATTTAGCCTTCTGCTTTTCAGCACCAAGTTCTCCTTCCAGAGGGGGTCTGTACCACCAGTGGCCCCACTCCTGCATCAAGAAGGCTCCGCCAGCTGCAAATAAAGAGGACAAGCTCAAGGATTTGTGATATAGCTGGTGGAAGTCATGTTTGCTCCTTCTGTTGTTACTGGTCACAACCAGCAGTTACAGCATTGCCCATTACACCATCTTGATACCTAAATCTCAGCATGTTGTATAACTTGCATGTTACTCTTGGTGCCTGAGCCTGTGATGCAGGATTGCATTTGAGCAAATACATCAATCCTTTATGAGGGAGCAATAGGTTAAGCACAATGAAGTTACTCTGAGCACCTGACAGTGAGGCAAGAATATGCTTTTATAAGCAGTGATGTTATCAGGAATAGTAAAAAGTTAGCCAGTTCTGCAGAGAAACACATTTGACCTTGCAAGGGTTGAGTGTTATTGCTGGAAACCATAAACATTCCTGCGTCAACTGGGAAAGCCAACGGCACTGCACAACCAGTCCATCCAGTCTGAAGAGCATGTGTTTTGCTGCTTGCAGTGATAAAAGACTGTAAATATTATTTCTCTCTTAAATTCTTACAGGACTCCCATTATGCAGCATTACTGACCATTGCAGTTCTTAAAGCCCTTAGTCCCACACCTTCCCTCGAAGGGAGGGAAGCACCAGTACCATTTTACACACAGGTAGCCAAGGCACAGAGAGGCTGAAGAGACTTTTTTCATGTCAGACATGAAGTCTGTTCCAGCCTAAGGACATTTGGCTTGGATTTGCAAAGCCCGGGCCTTTGCGCTAACCAGGGGACAGTATTTCCTTGTTCTGTTTTCTGAAATGGCCACTGAGGCGGTTTGGATAAGAGCCCTCTTCTTAGAAACGGGGGAAAAAAAAAATCAACACTCCGACTTATCAAGGGTTATTTGATGAAACTGAGGATTGGATTGTGAATCTTTCAGATCAGAGGTTGTCTCTGTTGCATGCTTGTATGGTGCCGTACACAGTGGATAATTAGTCCCAGTCGGGAAACTTTGAATGCAAAAATTATGCAAATACATTTACTACAAATAGCAAAACACAAATTAAAAAAATGGACGAACCCCTCCTGCTGTCCGAAACAGCTTTTAATTTGAGCCTCGACATTCTCAGTTAAAATTCAAACAATTCACTCGATATAACAGTCTTTGCTTTCAGGTTTCCTAATCATCTCCTCTGGGGAAGCAATAAAAAACATTTCCCAATCATTTTCATTTTAGTTTCTCTAGATAAAAGAAGGCTTATTCCCAGCCTTGATCTGTCAATTGTTGCTTGATCTCTTCAAAAACCACTGTCATCCTGCTCTTGGCTACTGCATAATCAGGCTGTGAGCAGCAATGCTGCTTGTGGATGAGCAGGTTCCAAAGGAATGGGAACATGGGAGAGGAGGCAGGGTGGAAGGATGCACGGGCGGGACTTTGCGCCTACTGATCGCCCAGCTGAGGGCAAAAGATTTAAGCCAATGATAAATCATTATTGATATCAAAAATTCAAATTTTAGATTAGAAAATAGTTGCCATTTAAATGATGGGAAATGAGACACTGGGATTCAGGGTTTAATGTCACTGTCCTCAAATGTTCTTGTTTTACACGGTCTAATTCTAGTCTTATAAAAGTTCTAGTTTTCCATCAGGAGAGACCCTCGCACCCACAACTACATTTATGGCCCAGGGCCAGGCCACTTGGCAGCCCTATAAACTTGGGGTTAAGTTGTTTCCATGGGTCACTCAGAGTAGCAGTGACAGAGCAGGACACCAAGGCCTGTTATCCTCACCACACTTGCTACCTCCGCCCTTGGGTCATCCTTCCTCTTGTGAAATCAAGAGCATCTGGCTTCTTCCTTGACCCAGCTGGGAGTATCTAGTTGAGTAATAGTGCATGGAGAGGCCAGCGTTGAGATAGAGCACGTTAGAACTGCCTAGGATTCTGTCAAGAAGACCTCCTCTCTCTGATGACTATGACCAAGTTGTGGTAGTGCTAAGCATGCTTCATAGTCGAAAGGCAGAGCCACTGCAGGAATATCATGATAATCGTTTTGGAAAAAAAATACTTATCACCATAAGTTTCATCTTCCTGACTTCAAAAGTCTGGCCAAAAGCCAAATCTTTTCTGTCATTTCCAGTCATGAGGAGATAGCTTCATTGCTGAGGTAACAACACAGCCTTCATATGCCTATACCTAACAGTTCATAATACCCTTCCTTTGTATGTCATCTTTCACAAATTTGCCTCTGAAGGCATTCAGAATCATTCGGCTGGTTATTTTAATGAGAATAACTCTAAAACCCTGATGTGCTTGATTTAAATTCTAAAGACTCAAGACTACACTTAATGCTTTATGGGCTGATTGAGAGGATGTCGACCACGAGTGAATTATTGAAGCGCTCTTCCTATCGAGTCCTTCACTTTCCGAAATTCCTTCCTGCCTCACTGGTTTTACCTAACCACTGGGAATAAACAGGGAAACTCTCACAGCCCCAAACTAATTTCTTTGAGATTTCCATGAAACACAGTAAAAGCCAGATGAGACTGACCAACCTGCTCGATACTTCGAGCTGTATTTGTCTAGTTCAATTAGAACAGGAATGCCAGGAGTGACAGCGGGAAGACTGACAAATGACATTTTCTTAGGAAAAATGTTTATGTTACGAAAGGACATTGTGTTTTGTGGAAGGGGTGACACCACCACCGTGACTTACTCGATGACGTTTATTCCTAAAATTCCACCCTCTTCAATAACATTTGTGTGGCTTTACAGAAGTCATTTACTTCTGTAGAATTACATTACATTAAATGACTTTGTTTTCTGCAGAAAGTATGAGGTTTATTCTCATTAAAACTTTAGTAAAGAGTCTTTTTTACTAGGAACTATTGAAGAACATCCACACTAAACTAAATTACTAATATGATGAATATTTTCATGAGAACTTAGGCCACTTAGAGAACCTGCAGTTACCCGCTTCTTGATAAAAAAAGACTCCCAAATGCTTATTAACATTAACTAAAGAAGTATAACAAAGGTCAGCTTGTTGTTAAGCACACATGGGAACGATGAGTGCCCCATCTTGCAGGAGATGTAGGGGCTGCTGCATCCTCCCCATCCTCTGCCGGCTGAGCCCCGGTGTCCGTGCTCAGTCCGTGCTGTCGCGCGTCATTTACTAGTGAAATCTACTCAATTGCAGAGTAATTAGAGGATAAGTTGCATGATATTTATGCCCAGTGACTCAATAAAAGTCACTTTAACAGCTGTTTTGACATAATGTTCATTTGATTTACACAAAAATTTTTTGTGCTGAAACAGCTGGGAAACTGCTTTTAATGCGGACTTGCTCTATTCACAATCGGCGTGCTGATAGAAATCCCATTTTTACAAATTCAATGTGTGCTGAAGAAGGTGCAAAGGGTAATATGTTAGCATTGCAGTCATAAGACTCTAGCAGAAAAGCACTTGCTGAATGAAATTCCTTATCTTCCTAATATTTTTGTGGGAAAAGTTTGTAGAGGAAAAGTTTGTAAAGGTTTTTCAGGCCAGAAAACACTTATCTTTACAAAAGCCACTGACCTAACGCTAACAGAAATGCAAACCTGTCTACGTGCAATGTGTTTTGTGTAGGATTTTGTTACCTTCCTGTTAGAGATCTGGTTCCTACCAGATCAAACCTGGAAGGTGGCCTGGTCAGCACTAGTTGGCAGGAATTTCCCCATGAGTTTCTGCTTGCTGTATCTTAGTAATGCTGAGATTTTCATTCAGACAAATCCTGGCCAATTTTCGCAGGTGTGATTTACAGTAACTCATGTTTTTCTTAAGGGAAATTGTTATGCAGTGTTTCAGAGTGATGAAACAGCACACTTTGAAGGCAATCAAAGCAATGTGTCTCTTCTGTGTTTGCATCTCAGCTTATGGGCTTCAAGAAATCATTTCAAACTAATACGTTATTCATCTGCAATAACTGTTCTTTAACGTATAACTGCTAGAGGTGCCAACAAACGTTGCTTGTTCCCCATTGCCATCACTGCCCTTAGGAAGGACCAGCCTGTAACTCAGTGTAAAAGAGTAAGGCTGAACCCAGGGCATCAGGCTGTGGACTGAAGAAAGGTTATGCTTTCCTCAGTCGCAAAATCAAAATAAAAAGCCTGGAGCAATCTCACTGGAGGAAACTGGCTGCTGCTTAGGGTTGCAGGTCAGTGTGATGGGACGCTGGGCAGGTCTTAGCAGGGACAAGCAGCTACCTGCCCTTCATGCTCAGTGGAAGTTGTTTCTTCTAAGCACTCATGCTGCAAGCCTGACATATGCTCTGCAAATATCTTTAATTATTATTATTATTATGTATTATTCAGGCAGCTTGCTGCACAGCTGCATAAATCTGTAACGGCATTGCATACCATATGGAATGACATACAGCATGTAGATTAAAAAAAGATTGTCCTGAAATACCATTCTGGAGAGGATATACCTGCATCGTTTTCTTCATTCTTACCCAAACTCATTCATTACACAGCTGCTTAGCTGAAGCACACGTACATAGCATTATGTCCAAGAAATGAGCTACAAGAAATAGTCGTCTCCTGGTAGTGGTGGAGATGCACTCGGTGCGTACAGCTTTTCCTGAAAGCCCTTTGCTTCTGGGGCTCTGGAAATCCATGGTGCCTTTCTGGTGCCACCTCTGGGTTCCCACATACCTTTGGGCTGGCCTCTGTAAAAGATGGGGAGTAATCTATATTACTTTTTTTTGGTACCGTTTACAGTCTATCTGAAGCTTTTTGAGGCAGAGACTTTCTACGAGACTTGCAGAGGATGTGACACGTTCTCAGTTTAGGTAAAAATCCTTGATGTTGTGACCACTAAGGAAAAAGAAAGTCGTGTTTTGGTGAAAATCTCATATCTTGGTTTGCCAACTGACATATTGCCCAATTTATCCTTTTGGATTTGTGGTTTTAGGATATTTTTAGGGTGTCTGTTGATGTGATGATACAGGTTCAGCTCATTTCCCACACGCCCCCAGAATAAATGTGCAAGAAAAAGGAATTTAATAGATCAAGAGGAGATTGATGTAGCAGTAAATGGGCAGGGGCAGAGGAATGTCTTGGCAAGATGCTGTTCTCTGATGTCGACTCTCTCATCAATACTTTTCAATCCACGGTGCTGAGAGGGATATCACTTTTAACGCCCTGAGGTCAATGAAGCCACACATCAAATCCGTAATCCCTGCGCTGGCAGCACTGCCAACGATTTCTCTATTGGTCTTTACACCTGTAATTGCCCCTGAACAGCATCTTTAGATATTCCTCACCCTAAAATACGTAGCTGATGACATGGATGTTCCCTGCACAGAGATGAAGCCGATGGTTTCTGATGGTGTGAAGCTGATGAACCGTTTATATCTTTCAAAAATATGGTTTTTTTTTTGCTAGACAGTCTTCTGAGACTGCATAATCTCCTCCTATATGGTTAAGACAACACTGACACTGTAGTATAAACCTGAATTTCCAGGGTATTTTAGCCACATAATATAAAGACAAAATATCAGCTTCACTCTTCTGAAGGAGTAATCGTAGAGACAAAAAGGTGGTGATGCTGAACAGCTGTGCAGGCTTGTAGGTCTGTACAGCTGTGTCCATTTGTGGGGCATACCTGTCTCAGAGCTTTTTAACAAGATACTGTTTTTTTTTTTAATTATCATTAATTTGGGTCATGAGTTTGGATCTGTGCTTTATCCTGAACAAAACCACTGATATCTAAGGGCTTTTTATTCCTTTTTTTTTGCACAAGTTCGGCATGGACAAGCGAGCACACCACTGAAACAAGATCAGAATCCCTGCGCCCCACTCTCCAGTGGGTGAAAACCACCAACTTTTGAACTTCTTGGCAGATATCAGAATTTTAATATTATTGAAAGCCTGCTTTTCTTTTCTCTCTCTCCAACATTGTCTGCAGCTATTTCTCAAGCAGATGTGAAAGCAAGAGGCTGGATGCTCAGCTGCTGGAGCTGTCACAGTTGACTCAGTGGAGATATGTTGTTTTTAGCAGCTGGGAATCTGGTCTCATGCAACATTTATTAAAAACATAACAAATACAAAAGCATCAAGACTAATAACTTGACATGCTACTAATCGGTAATTGTTTTGGTGAGCTATGATAGGGTTTTATGGCAGTAGTTTTGTGCCATCTCTCCTGTCTGTGGAAAGAGGTGTTGCAAAATATTGTGATCTGCTTTTAAATGATTTTTCAGGGAGGACCAGGCTATTGTATCCAAGGGTAATTAGAACAGACCGAGTTAATGCTTTTCCTAAGGGACAACAGTCTAAATGTTTTACAGGAAAAGTGCTTTAGACTGGAAGGAATGGCTCGTGCCAAAGGAACCGGTCACAAGCATAGAGCAACACTGAACTAACAAAAAGTATGGTTCTTTTAGTGCAGAAATATTGAAGCAAATACTAGATGTCATAAAGACGTGGGGAAACACTCAGTTATGTCCTAGATGGGTCTGTGGATGAACATTTATCCAGCACCCTGATGATAGAACAATAAAAGATGTACAGGGGAATTTTGCATCTTTAACTCATGTGGAAGTTATGCAAGAGAGGATTAATTCTTGGAAAAACGCTCAGAGTAGATGAAAGGTAGGAGTAGAAAACAGAATTTTGGGATGAAGCCATTCGGTGAATTTACACAGGCAGCAGGGACAGGAGTAGCTGCACCGTCAACAGCACAACTGGCTGAAAAAGCAGCCGGGAAGCCAGATGCTGTGGCGAGAGAAAATAGCTCCCACCACTTGGCATTTGGCTCCAATAATTCCTAGGAACAATGGAAAAAACATGCATGTGGGAAGTAGCACCACGGGATGCTGAAAGCCATTGCGTACAAATAGAACCGGGTCTAAAATAAACCATGCCGGTGCTTTTGCCTAGGGGATCGTGCCAAAACTGGGCTTTTGTGCAACGGAAACCATGCTCCGACGTTTGCTGGTGCCATTCCCAGCTGCCGAGCCGCGTTTGTGTGCTCGGGGACACAAATCCAACCTGATTTTGGGTTGCGACACGAAGCGCGGCCGCGCTGGGGCCGCTGCCAAGCGCGCTGGATTCCGCAGGGATGAGGCCGCCTCTTCCCCTCGGAGCTCCCGTTGCGCTCCGGGGATTGCTTTTGAAGTGGGGATTTCCAGCAGGAAAGGTCAGCCAAAAACAGGCGGGCAGAGCTGGGGCTACACCTGCGTAAACTGAGTCCTTATCTTGGTGCACAGAGAGCTTCGCCCGAGTCCGCTCACGGCCGTGGGAAGGGCAAGCACAAATCCCATCTTTCCTGACATAAGGCTATAATAGCTCTTTGTAGAAAAGCATATATTCCTCCAAAGGACTGTCTGGAAGAGCCTGGTTTTCTATGCAGAATAGTGTTTTCATACACACACATTCTCCCATTTGCATTTTTTGAGAATGTTGCAGCCTCACCAAGCCAAAGCTTCGTAGCTCCTCCTGTGTGAAAGGAAAGGGTTTGAACTCATGCCTTCCAAAAGCAGGAGCTTGGGAGCTCCTGGGGACACCTCCAGGTTTCTGTCAGTTTTGCTCATGGTCATGCTTAGCAGAAGGGTCTGCAGACCACGGTGCTGATGGGCCCCAGGAACCGGTCACCTAAAAATTGGTCATCTGCAACACCCTGATTAAGTCACAGCTTTGCAGACAGACACATGTTCCCACAGTCTCATTTTCACTGTCATAAATTAGGAAGTCTTCACATCGCTCTTGTTATTTCTAATAACTCTACGCAGGCCACACATGTTTTAATTAAATCAAATTTGGTTCTTTTGGTACTAAATGGGAAGAAAAGCTTGGAAATGAGGTTTTATATCTGCACATCACCTGCTGCCTCTGGACAAGCAGGCAAAGCACCTGCTCAGCCTGGCAGATGGTTTCATGGACACGGATCCCAGGCTGAGCTGCAGGAATCTGCAGCTCTGCTGGAAACCCACAGCTAGGAAAACAAGGAAGAAATGGGTCTCATAGGTTTCTTATGGATGGTTTTTCACTCTTGATTTATACCCAAAAAAATAGCCGGAAACCAGCTGAGGAACGTAAATTGGAGATGTTTGGAGCCTTGTTCAAACTGGATATTTCCTGCCTTTTGCTGTGTTTTCCCACTCCGAAAGACTGCTTTTGGCACAGGAAAATGAAAACATGTTCTAAAGAATTAACATTAGGTTCACTGCCTTCCCACCCCGCTCCTTTCCATGTCCCCATACACAGGGATCCAAATAGATGCACTGGGGGAAACTAAATTCAGTCCTAGGCATTGCATAAAATGTTCATCTAGATTAACAGAATCGCTCCCACAAATCTATCTCACACTTTTTCTTCTCCATGGTTCCTGGTGTCAATCCCTTGCAGTCTACCCACAAAGATTAAAGGCAAAATTTATGGCTTTTCCTGGTGCTTGCAAGCACAGTGGTCCCACTAGTTGCACTAATGGTTGGACTCGATGATCTTGAAGACCTTTTCTAACCATAAGGATCCTGTGATTCTAACTGGGCTTTCCTGCAAGGTGCTATGGGGCGGGTGCGGTGGATCCAGGCTCCTGCAGCGGGTCCGTTCAGGGTCTGGGCTCTTCAGCCAGGGAAAGGGATTTTCCACACTGGGCAGTCTCTGGGCCTCAGCAATTCCTTCCCTGCGGAAGAGCTGAAAAGGCAACGCCAAGCAAGAGGGACAGCAATAGCAACACATCTCCATGGTCCTCCTTTCCCACTCCTAGCAGTAAGTCTGTTCTAGCTGGAGAGACTCAAAACACTATCAGATGATTTTCCTTGAAGCTTCTTTATCTTTTCCTGAGAATAACGCGCTCTTCTGCAAACTGGTAGTCACTGGAGACTTTTGCAATGATTTCAAGCCACTGAAGCCAGTGCTGCCCGGCACGTTTCCTTGGGTAACCTCCTTGCAAAAAAGAAAGCCCTCAAAGAAGTTGAAGAGAATTACCATTGCCATTAAAATGTATAGAATGGCAGCAGAGGAGGGAGCTACTTCTAAAGAAGCCTTTTTCCCCTGTCTGTGCTACCGTGCAGCCGTTAGCAGCGTTGCACTGTGCTGGCATGGGGCATTTGCTCCAGATGTGCGAAAGGGGCCATCAGAAACACGGCCTTGGAAACTGTCTTGCATTTTGAAATGAACTTTACAGTTGAAACAAGTACAACTCTTCACTTTTAAGGGCTAGAACACTCCCTTATAGCCAGGCACTTTTTGTCCAGAGCTGTTTTTAGCAGCTCTGTGTTGCACGCAGGATGGCTCCTTTGGGCTCCTGGTGGTACTGGGACCTTGCTGCCCATGAGAAGTTAAAGTGATAGTTAAAAGTTAAAGCAAATGATAAAGTGTCACGGGGGCTCTCGAGAGATGCTCATCTGCAAAAACATCAAGAAATATTTGCCTGGTTTTGCATAGGGGAAGAAAGCTGAGTTCACTGCTACAAACCTCTTGTACCAGGGGCTGTGTGCAGTACAGAATGAGCTCATGCTCTCAGGGCTACTTCTCAGATTTATGGTATATGCTGTAAGCATTTCATCACTACAGATCTGATGCTAATGTGGTTTTCTACAACCCTGAGCTCAGAAGCTGCGGTTGAGAGCAATGGAGCATGCGGGCTGCTCTACAGGAAAGACACTGCAAGAAGACAGAGCTCCGGAAGAAATTTTGCAATAAAAGAGGCAGAGCCCTCCATTCCTACCAGAGGAATGAGCAATTCTGCAGAAAACACGTCGCTTTGCGAGGAGCTTGGCATGGCTCCTAGGAAGGAAGCAGCAGAAGAGGAAATAAAGGCAGGCAGGGGCTGTTTGCGGCAGCAGCGCGCGCTGGAGCGCTGTGCAGGAAGCAGGAGGCTCGGGGCTCCATAAATCACCTGCGTTTCCTGCACAGACCCTGGCCAGCTGCGCAGGGGACGTAAATAAGCTGTTCTCCTCCAGTGTCTTTCGGAACAAATTAGTCACTTCCACTCGAAAGGACACCAGTGAAACTGGAAAACAAGTGGGCAGCGGTGGTCGCAGGTGGGACAGTGCGGTCCCTCCGGAGCCGGACAAAGGACTTACAGGCTTGAAAACCAATTTTTTTTTTAATTTACCCTGTGGTACTGTATATCAGACATATACTTGACAAGCCTTTTTTTCTCTGCCTTTAAAGCAGATAGGGCAGACGATGTCTTTTAGGCAGGATGGAGATGTTCCAGTCATGCGTGCAGTCCCTGTTGGCTTGGGTGACCAACGTGCAGTTGTGCTCACCAGAGGAGGAGGCTTGTCTAGTTTTGCCATCTCATTTACAAGCAATCTGCTTGACTTCATAAGAACCAATTAAAACAATTAAAGGAAAAATAGCCTTTTGAGTTCAGGAGTATATATGTATCTGGCTCTTGAGGGTGATGGGGAATAGAGACTGTCATGACCATCTGCAAGGAAGCACTGGAGCCTGGCGTGGTGCAACAGGTCATGGAGCAGCAGGAGAGGCAGAGAAGACTCTTCAGTAGTTGTTTGCACAAATAATATTGGGGCTGCTTTGTTAGTGCTGCTCATTTTGATTCCAAGGATATATGAAGGAGATTTCACATTAGATTGAACACAGCTGATCAGCCATAGCATGAACCGAACCATAAAATACAACCCAAGCACTGGTGGGGTTATGTCTCTCTCCCCCTTATGAGGATGTTCTGCAAAAGCAAGGGGGTTCAAAGCTGTTCTTTTATTTTATTTTATTTTATTTTATTTTAT
>JAVCKT010001577.1:0-28257 GCA_032273925.1 Rhynchotus rufescens
TATTATATTATATTATATTATATTATATTATATATATGTGTGTGTGTTTAAGCTCATCCAGAGACCAGCTTTTCAGCTTCTAGCCTGCATCTGGGCAAATATTTCTCAGACACTGTTAAGAGTGTGCATTGATCATGTAGCTGACAGATGTTACCAGTTGTTGGTTTCTTTAACTTCAGTGAGCCAGGGAATGACTACACCTTTGGGAATCAGATTAAAACAGGGTTGATGTGGGCTTGTCTTTTAAAATGCAATCAGATAGAGCGCCTTTTCCACTTTAATCTATTTTTCACAAATAGAAGACTAATGTATTTGAAAGAATTGGCCATTTCTAGTCAAGATACCGTATCAGTACTGTAATACGCTTGTTTTCCTAAATATGCCTTTTGGCACAAATGGTGAACATTGCTTCAGATACACTGTTGTTGGGTTTGTTTGCTACATTACTCCTTTCCTCGGAGGACTTCTGAGCCGTGCCTTCCATTCCTGCTTGTCACATAAAGGCTTTCCTAATTCGTTGTCCTTTTTCTTCCCCAGCCACATCAACCGGAAGACACAATATGAAAACCCCGTTCTTGAAGCTAAGAGGAAGAAACAGCTTGAGCAACAACAACAACCACCACCAGAAGGTTGGCACCATGGCGGGCATGATGGTTGGGGTTTTTACTAGGGCACATGTCATCCCTTGAGTTGGAGGCCCCATGCTGATATGTTTGTCCTCCCTTTTGTAGTGTTGAAGGCAAGGTAGCATGCATGGGAAAGCTTGCATATGCTCTTCAGAGAAGATGTAGCAGAGTGTTGGGTGTTTTTGAGCTGTAACATCTTGATTAATTTGAATCACTTTTTAATGCAGTCTGACTACATTTGCTTTGTTTTGGTACCTTCATAACTTCCCCATCCTTCAGTTGAACAGTTGTTAGGGTCCAAGGAAGATACTTTAGGCTTCAACGTTCTTCCTGCAGCCCCATTTCCTGCAACATCAGCTCTGTTGCTTAAAAATCAAGGGGAACAGATATCATGAGTGCTGTGGAGAGCAGTTTTCATGCAAAATGTCGAGAGGACTTGGATGCAAATCATTATGAGCTCCAAGGCTGTGTGTGAAGTAGAAACCTACTGCAGACAGATTGGTTGATTTCAGTGTGGCGAGTCCTACTGAATTGGTTTGGGATGTCTCAAGGCACTCTCCATGGCTCTGCTTCTCTCTTCCCCTCCTGTCGTGCTTCACCGATCTCCTCTGTACGACCCCACGCTCAAGTGTGTGCATGTTTAGGAGCTCATAGTGCAGTTGTGAAACAAGTAACGTTTCCCTCTCTGCCCTCTCCAGAATGGACAGAGGAGTGTCCATCCCTCCCACCACCCGCTGCTCCCAACCATGTTTCAAACAACCAAGAGGCAGTTCGGGAGGCACCAGTGCAAGGTAACAACCTTGTTAAACCGGTTGTTGAACTACAGCAACAACATTTTTGCTGAGAACAGAATTTCTTCAGCCACTAGCAAAGGGAGGATCTGCATCCGTAGGGTTGTAGGAGCAGGGCACACACTTGCCAAATATCCCGAGGTTTTCAGAGCGATGATTGTGGCTACTGGATGTGAGTGGCAAATTAGACTGCCCTCGTGTTAAGAGGATTGTGGCAGATTTTCATGGTTTCCAGGTCTTCAAAAGTCATGGTGAAAACAGGAGCTTCCACATCAACAGGATTTAGCAACAACTGAAAGTAGATGCACATAGATCCCTTTTCTGCGGGGCTTTAGGGACCGACAGGATTAGACTTTTGTATCTGCTAAACTCTACTGAGTCTGGAATGAGAATCATAAAATAGAACCCAGTGCAGACATTTCTTTCTGTTCACACAAGCTAACCTTTCCTTCTAAAACCCAACCGAAGAGCTTGATCATGCTGCAATGTGATTAAAACACTAACGTGCATTAACATGTCATATTTTAGCTTAAGAGCCAAAGCCAACATCACACCATGTCTGCACACAGAGGCAGGCAGACTGTCAGGTTAAAGCAGTTTTAATAGCCCCAATAGCTGGTCTGTTATGTCTGGGAGCTGTATGTGGGTACATCACTGGCAGCATTTGGCAGTACCTTAATTTTGGAGAGCTCGAGTGTCCTGCTTGTGTTTGGGGCTACTTTTGCCAGGGAAGGGTCTGGTTGGTGATTTTATGGGTTTTGTTTTTCTGTTTGTGCTTTGAATCTGAATGAAGAATTCAATTCAAACATTTTTTAATGTTGAATGTTCAGGGAGTAGGAGCTGGGGGAATTCCAGAAGGGGGATCTTGAAGACCCTCTGCTGTTTTGGGAACCTTTATAGAGCTATCAGGGGTCTATTCTCAATCTTTAGATGTCCTCAGGACCAGAAAGCAAAAGGCCAATTGCCTTGCATGCATTTGGCTTCTGAAAGAGCTCCTGAGTTGAAGCTCATTAAGTCACTAGCAGCATTGGGAAGTGCTTTTTCAAAAAGACTTATAGTTTGGGGTCATATCTTGCAGTTTGATTATGGACCTGTTTGAAATCTGAACTGAACGTATGGCCAAGTGCTTTGGCATAATTGCAGCCTTACTTCTTAGCATCAGTGTTATGTGTCTGGCCGACTGCTCACAGGTCAGTGCCTTGTCTTAAATAACCACCTGGACAGAACATATTTTTATTCTTTTATAGGTAGCTGAAATGAACTGAAACTTTGCCAGATCAGGTTGCCAAAATAAGTGCAGAGAGTTTCACTTGTACTTCTTGCCAGGACAAATGCTCTTTGGTTTTAAGTGATCATAAGTGGACTTCATTTTCATATGTAATAATGTTGTTGTGAGTTTGTGGTATTGCTCTGGTCTACAGAAACCCAAAGGCTTGGGAAGATGGAAAGAGCTGGGAAATGCTCCTATATTCTGCATTTCAGAGGTAGGCTCTGAAGTTGAGCCTGCAGGAGCTCATGGGAGCTTAGATTCTATGAGAGAAATGGGATACAGGCAACAAGGAGAAGCGCAGGAGGTCGGGGTGCATTAGTATGAATAGGCGATGGATCAAAGGGTCCCCTTTGAAGGAATACTTGTGAATGTCAAATCAGTGTGCAACAGTGAGACCAGAGCCCAGGCATCCGTGCATGGTGATGCAATGGGATGGTCACCCCTTGGATGACCTTAGGAGCCATGCCCAGCTTTCCACCCACTCCTGATGGCTGCCCGTTGACGTTTTGGAGATTAGCCTGGCCCAGCACTACTCTTCATGTCATGTCCTGGTGCTCACCACTGTCTCGCCTCTTGCTCTTTTCTCCTCCTTTCATGGTCTTGCTCTCTTCTCTTGCACATGCTGGGCAGTTGCTGTGTCCAGCTGCCCTTGGACCAGGAATTTCCATCCCTGCCATCAAGGTGAGCACCAGCAACAGAGTACCTGCTCCTGGGCCTCAGCCACCACTCCCAGCAGGGTTTGGAACAGAGGCTTATCTGAAACACCAGACATGGGATGTAGCCTATAGGGTGGACTAACATCTCCGTTTGCCTCTTACTGCAGGACAAGTTCTTGCTCTATTGGTAGGCAGATGCCAGCAAGCTTTGCTTGTCTTTCGAACCAAAACGGAGCCCAGCACCAAGTGGTGGGTAATACACACGGCCTCCCAGCCCTCCTTCCTGCTGGACAACTGTGCTCAGGACAGCAGGGCTTTTCTGGCAGTCAGGGCTCTGAGCAGAGCAGCTGCTCGGATATGCAGGAATGTCATATCCCTGTGCTCCTTTGAAGCAGAAGGCTGCAATCCTTGCACACCCCCTTCAAGAAGCATCCCCAGGTGCACTTTTCCCCAGCCCTGTTCCCAAGTGGCGGCTTGGGAGCCTCAACCCCGCCGTGAGTGCTCCCTTGAGAGCTGCTTTCCGCTTCCCTCCGTGCAGCCCATGCCCGCGCGGCTGGCTGCAGTAGGCGCTGCTGATCCTCGAGCTGTCACCAGAGGGCTGAGTGACACAGCTTTTTCCTCTCTGAGCATCAGAAACAATTAGAAGCACAAAGGTGCTTAGTGCAGGCGTTGGGAAGTGCTGCGGATTTTCAGAGCTCGTGGAATGTGCATTGCAAGGGCTTAGGAACATGCAATCACAGTGACCAGAGGCCACGTAGTAGGGTTTTGCTCACTCGTTTTACTGTATGATTAACCCAATGAAATGGGTGGAGTGAAATGAGACACAAGTAGATTGGAGTTTCTGAACCAAAGCATTGCTGTGTTTGCCCATGCAATTGTTAGAACAGGGAGAGAAAGAAGAAAAACAAACTAGATATTCTTGCCTGCTTATTTATATATTTCTTTTTTCTGAACTTCCTAAACAGGAAAGCCCTTTTTTACCCGAAACCCCTCCGAGTTGAAAGGGAAGTTCATCCACACCAAGCTAAGGAAAAGCAGCAGGGGATTTGGCTTCACAGTTGTTGGAGGGGATGAACCGGATGAATTTCTCCAAATCAAAAGTTTGGTGCTTGACGGCCCTGCAGCGTTGGATGGCAAAATGGAAACAGGTACTCATCCTTACTTCTGGTTGAGGTTAGGCCAATGTGGAGAATTCCTTTTACAAATCACCAGAGGCTGCAGATTGAGTTATACGTGGAACATCACAACCTTAAACATCCTTGTCTTGTAGCAACAGTATTAAAAACAAATTATTACTTAATCAATAGGTCTGAGATGTGGTAGATGGCACCTTATTTGAGCAGTTGGTGGTTGACAGCCTTCTGTTATAGCCCTCACAAGCTCCAAGTTTTGTTTCGATCATATGTCAGCATAGCACAAGCATAGTGCATAACAGTGAGAGATGAGCTTTGCAATAGCTGTTAAATGGGCCATATATTGTCACTTGAACCTATTAATTTTTTGCATGAGCCAAATTGCGTTTTCACTGTCAAAAATGTTTATGAAAGCATTATGCAGAGAATCCAGTGCATACAGATAGTTCTTGCTTGCCCAAGTGCAAATGCTCTTTCTCCTTGCTCCCCTTGGAGTAGCATCCATGGATGCTGTGGATCGGAGCTTCATGCACAGAAGTGATGTGACTGTGTGGGTTTGGTTTATCTGCCCATGTCTTCTGCAGGGGATGTCATAGTCAGCGTGAACGATACCTGCGTGCTGGGCCATACCCATGCTCAAGTGGTGAAAATCTTCCAGTCCATTCCCATCGGTGCCAGTGTGGACCTTGAACTGTGCCGAGGCTACCCTCTGCCTTTCGATCCCGACGATCCCAACACGAGCCTGGTTACGTCCGTGGCGATTTTGGATAAAGAGCCGATCATTGTGAATGGGCAGGAAAATTATGACTCTCCGTCAAGCCACAGTAGTAAAACGGGGAAGGTGAACAGCACGAAGGAAGCAAGGCCAAGCAGTCCTGCTGAAGTCTCTTCCAACAGCTCCCATAGTTACCCCAACGACACGGTCTCGTTGGCATCTTCAATAGCAACGCAACCTGAACTCATAACTGTGCATATAGTGAAGGGGCCTATGGGCTTTGGGTTTACTATAGCGGACAGTCCCGGTGGGGGCGGCCAAAGAGTGAAACAAATCGTGGACAGCCCACGGTGCCGAGGCCTAAAGGAGGGCGACCTCATCGTGGAAGTCAACAAGAAGAATGTGCAGAGCCTCACTCACAACCAGGTGGTGGATATGCTGATTGAATGTCCCAAAGGAAGCGAAGTCACCTTGCTGGTGCAGCGAGGAGGTAGGTCTTCAGAATTGCTTGAAAATGTTCTTTTCTTGATGTGTCTCATGAAAGATCTGCTCTCCTAAACTTCTGTTTAGAAATACTCTCCGTTCTGGGCTGTAGAAACCACCCTGTATTGACACTTGTGGATGTAGTTCCTATGTGCCCATGCCTGCATGTGTCCTCAGATGAGTTGCTCAAAGACTTTTAATACTAAGATGTATTAAAGTGTACTGTATTGTCATGAGTAAGTTATAAGTTACATATTTTGGAGAAAATATAGTTGGAAGAAAAACAGCAGCTATTATCAGTGGGATATGCACACGTATCAGGTACCACCACACATTAATTATTTGAATTGTGGCTGACATTTAATAATCTTCCTTATGCCTTGAAGGCTTCATGAAAAGATTTGATGAGGAAATAAAAGTATAGTTTTAATAAGGCAGCTAATAGATCCCTGGTGCAGATACTGATTCTGTTCTTTCATTTCATCAAGATACAAAACCCACATTGAGCATATGGGTTCAGCTCAGGTTTCTCGAATCCCCTTCCTCCCCTCCATCAAGGCCCTGATATTTCAGTCTGATTATAGATTACTTGCTCTTCCAAATTTAATGTTGCTGTGAGACAGCAGTGGATCCACAGTCCGCTGCTGATGCACGTCCTTCTCCGTGTGCAGGAGGAGGTGCACACGGACTGCTTAGGAAGGTGATTAGCTGGGGTCATGCAGCCATGGGCAGCTCCTGCAGCCCCAGCCCAGGGAGCCAGGAGTTTGGTAGGGGCCATGAGATGGAGATAAGATGCACTCAGCCCTCATAGCTGAAGCACTTGGATCCCGTCTCCAGGAACGTCACCTCACTGTACCCTGCCAAGTCTTTTATCAGAAACACCATCCCCAGACAGCGTGTCGCTGTTTATTTTGGTCCTGTTACAGAAATGCGCTTGGCTCTGGTGTCGGATGAGCTCCTTGAGGGCTCTCCAAGCACTTCTTGAGCTTCCCTGTGAGTTGTCCTTTCCTTCTCCTCCCTCTGGTGTCCAGCGAGGAAAGTGCTGGGAGAGCGTGCAGCACTCATGCCTTAGCGTGACGTTTGCATGCAGCATCCCTCCCATGCTACGGCTGGCGTTTCAGAGCCATCCCGAGGATTTGTCAGAAGAGATTACTAATCAGGCAGAAAAACATCAGAAAGAGAGGTGTAGAACACGGGAAAAGCTCTTCCAGCTCCGAGTCACTGGTGCACTCCCAGCAAGCAGTTTAATTGTTAAAATGCAGAGCCCGCAGCCTGTGACAGCAGCCTGTAAAATATTTAATGTAAAACATCTTCAGCTTAGGAGAGCTGGTGAGTCCTGACATTGCTTTTGAGCACGGAGCACAAGGATGATTTGGGGAAGGGTGCAGCTGAAATGCCTGCACCCTGCTCCTCTGGCTCACCTGAGCATCATCTGCACACTCCACAGGCAGGAGATAAATATATTGCTTGAGAGAGGGACAAGCACGGGTCACAGAGATTTGGCTTTCAAGAGGCTCTGTAGAAAAGCTTTGCTTATCTCTGCTCCATTTTCATTTTTTATTTCAAGTGAAGTGCTTCCCCTTTTCCCCTTCCTCCTGCTCTCTCTAGGGCATCATATTTCCTTGCTATCATTTTCCTGTTTCATCTTTCCGTAGAGCTAGATAAAGTTCACAAGGGATATGTCTCTGTCCAGACAAGGATGAACCCCAGCTGGAGCCTAAGGGGGTGGGTCTGATCTGGCCCCATGCAAGAGCAGACCCAAAAAGCTGCTTTTCCTTAATGAACTGAAGGGGCCAAGAGAGCAAAATCATTATCTCTAAGTATCAGGTGGGAGGCAGAGAAGATGCTTAAAGCAAAGAGAGATCTTGGCTTAAGAGCAAACAGATGTACTTTGGCCATGAATCATTTTAAGCTGGAAACAAGGAAGTGCCAACCCATTAGAGCCTTGGAGGAGGCATGAGCCTGAAGCTCTGTAAATTTTTGAAGGGGATCTGACATGTCTACCACGGCAGAAGGGAGGCTTGTCAGCCCAGGAGGTCCGCTTGAGACTTGGAAACTGAAGGTAAATCAGTGCTGCTAGTCCCAAAATGCAGAATTAAGCATATGTTTTGTCCTTGCTTGCTATTGGGCACTTCAGTTTATTTTAAAGAATCACTGTTTAAAAGGTTGAAAGAAAAGGTGCATCCTCATTTTTGTGCCTTGATAGCTGCCGCAGTTTTTTTCTCCTTGAACCTACCAAGTAAACAAAGCACTTTTCTCAAAAAAATGGTACTAGTATTTGTCTCTGAAAATCTATTTTTCGCTGAACTCTTGTCTATGCAAAGTAACTGATGGCAGTAAGTAGTTCTCAATTATGCTGTAGACAGGCTGTTTGGAATCAAAGCAACATTTTGGCAGAATATTTTCCCTGTTTCCCAAGTGAATTTTATTCTAGGGTAGTGTGGCTACAGAGGGACAGGTAGGGGGCAATTCCTGAGAGTTGCTCTGCAAAACTGCTGTGCTGTATTTTTTCGTGTCTGTAAGGTCTTAACATTTGTATATGAAAATATTTGTGTTTCTTGGTGATATATTTTGCAATTTGTCTTAAAGTGCTCAAGCAGTGCACTTTTTCCCACCACTACCACCATCCCAATCAATTTTAGTCCAGTCTTCAGTAGAGTCAACTAAATGGTCATCCAGAATTAGTGTGTTTGGCTTGTGGTCAGTCACAAGAGCTAAGCTGGGCAGTTTTCATGCATGTTCAAATGGACTGGGTTTTCCTTCAAAGCTTTCAGTGTTAGTGCTACCTAATTGCATCTGTTTGGGCTGAAAGGTCAAAAATTGCATAGACTTTGAGTCTCTTCTGCGTCATCCTCTAGCATGATGTTCCCACTTGGCTCTAGATCAAAGGGAAAGCTTGCAGGTGAAACATCACTCGCAGTCCGTGTGCAAATCAGTGGAGTTTGAGAGCCTTTCCCAGTGTAAATTCACATTAAATTAGAGAAGAGAAAACAGTGTTTGAGATGTGTATGATATAAATGCCAGAGTTCCAAACCCAGTTGTGTTTTATGGGCTCATTTGTCTAAACGCTCATCAGTGGGCAGCTGAGGGCTTGCCTCCAGCTAAAAGCATTTTCCTTTTTCACAAGTCAGCTGAATGGAAGATGTTGGTGGGGAGGCCTATACTAATGGTCTTGTTCATTCAGTCCTCCACTCAGAAGTCTTTGGAGGATCCTTATAAAGCATATACCTTAAAGAGAGACTTGCAGCAATGAAGCAAATTTGTGTAGCTTTAAGGCAATAAATAAGGTTGACTTAACTATATGAACTACTTGTTGCCATTGCAGTGATGCTCTTGGCGTTTGAGGCTCATTAAGCTCTGCATCTCTTGGGGTGAGACCGCCTGCCAGAGTCAAGTGCTCTGCATCCGAAGGGTCTTTCTGCAGCCCAAGATGGGAGGACATCTTTCTCCCTATTCAGGCCCCAAAATGTCACATTCAAAGAAGCATTTCTTTGTGCTGCTGGATGCAGCACCAGTTTGCTTCAGTCAGGGCAGCAAGAGTTAAAACATCCTTAAGACACAATGGGAAAACTTTGCAAACAATATATCATAACAGCTGGTAATTGCCTGCTCATTATAGCAACGTGGTGGGAATCATTTTGCTCTGAGATCTACGTGTCAATGCTGGGGTGGAAGGGAGCAATGACACTGAGCATAAAATATCTGGGTTGAGTGAGATCCATTAATGCTTCAGAGGACATCTCTGAGGTCCCTCCTTTGTGCCCCCACCATGAGTGCCTATCGCCTTGACTTTTACAAGCAGAAACACTGTCTTTCTGCATATTTCTTGAAACATCTCTCCCCCTGTAGAAACAGAGTCATTTTACCTTAATGCCCTTACCAGAAGAGCTGGAAATCAATCGTTAAATGGTAAGAGACAAACAAAAAAGGCAATACCCAATCCCACATTGCCAGAATTGGAGCTCCTTCTCGTTTGCTGTCCCTAGTGATGGAGAGGCATGGTAATTAGAGCTGCAATGAGCTATTCAGTGAGGACCTGAACTCTTTTTGAATGAGCCACTCACTTCTGTTTGCCCTTTAGGCTTGCAGTGAAGTGCGAGCTCAAAGTCATGCCACTTCAGCCTCTGCTGCCAGGAAATTTCAGACTGTCCCAGCAGCTGCTGAGTTAGAGAAGGAGCGAGTCCGAGGGGCATTGAGGACAAAATCACAACTCAGGAGTCATACGGCTGTTGCCACAGAGCGTGTTTGCCTGTGCCAAAGCTTCTGGAAAGGGAAGAAAAGTTCACCATTTCCAACAGCGCTTTCACTCCCGAGCACAGCGGGAGCAGGATGTTACACTGGGCTCTTTGTGCCGCCCTTGGATCCGTAGGCCCCGCTGTGGAAATCTGTCCTCACTTAGCTCGCGGTGCTGGCACCGATGGCTTTGCAGGGTGATGACCCACGTGGTAGTGGTCTTCCAGGTGGTTCCATTGGTGACGGGTCCTTGGGGCCAGGGGCTGAGGTGTCTGTATTTGTGCGTCTGTGTGCACCTGCCCAAGGTGGCCTTGATGCCCCTCTTCCACCATGGTGCAGCTCCAGCTCCCTGGCTCTGCTGTTTGCTGGATGTGGCCTTCATGCCTCTGGAGAGGTGAAGGTTGCATCTCCTTTATCATAGTTTTATTTTAACACCGATGATATTTCTATTAGATTTCAATCTCCTGCTTACTCTCAACCAAAAAGTGGCCCTCATATTCTTCAAGACCTCTCTCATTCATGTCTTCCATGGGCCGCGTCCTGAAAAGGGAAATTCCCTCCTGTCTGCTTGGCCTTCCACACCTCCCACCCCAGACCACCGCATCAAGGCAGCTTCTTGCCCAGCAAGAAGGAGAATATCTCATTCCTGTCTGCCATATGGTCTGCTCAGCTTGCCTCTCACTTTTGGAAAATCCCATTTCAACTCTCTCCTTTTTTCCCCTCGCTTCTCCCTCCTTACCTCCACCGCAGTCATTCAAACACCACCAGTCACCAAAGCCTCCCAGTGCCTTCTGCTCAGGTATCACTTTTCTTATTGAATCTCTTCAATAGTAAATTATCGGTTGATGGGGTTATTTTGAGATATTTTGAGATGTATAATTTCTGATCCTGTAGTGTGAGTAATACCATCCAGAAATATCTTATGAGGGTGTTATCTTTGATAGCTTGTGAATGCTCCTAATTAGTTGGTAAATTATGTGAATAAAAAAAGTTATCGAAATCATAGTATGTGTGAAGAAACATATGTCCATGTGTAATGCCAAGATTTTTTTCCGATTCCTTATAATACCACTATTATAGATTTCCTGATTAAATTGAGAAAGTTGCTTGGCATTTATAAATCCATCTTTTATCATTTCCTACAGTTTATTTTTGTTACTGTTTCCTTTAAAGAGATTTGCCTGGGAAGAAGGAAATTGGATTAGTAAAGTTTTTTTAGTTGGTCTACAAATTGCATCAAAATGAAATGTTGTTAAAATATTTCACAATGGTATCTTTCCATTTTTTTAAAATAGACAACACTAATAAAAACAAATTGCATTACTAGCTAAACACTAAATCATATTTAATGCAGTTTTAACAGAGACTGCCTTGTTTTCATGAGAAAACATGTTTGCCATGTTTTCTTATTTGCAAGAAAGGAGCAGGTCTTGGAGAATTTTTATTTGGGAGTAGTTGCATCTTTTTTTCGAAAGCACCAAGTCTCTCTTTGTTTTCTTTTTCTCTCTGTTAAATGAAATTACTTTCGAACAAGGCTAAAATCTGATGAGACTTTAAAGCAAGTCACATTTACTATTCTCTTACAGCCTTGTTCTGATTATAGGTTGCTATATCAGGGAGCAGATAAAGAAATTGGTTGAAGTCAGAAAAATAAAGAAATAAAGAGAAAGTTGCACATTTTGATATTTTGAATATGAAGCTTGAAGTTCATACCCCTGATCAGAATTGTCTGCGTGCATGTATTTCAATCCACTGTGCAAGTTAATTTTCCTCTGAAAAGCTTCCGAGTGGCAGATATGCCTTTTTGGGGCAATGCTGTATATTGTTATGCAGCACAATACACTGATCACTGGTAATTGGTTTTGTAAAGCAAGCTAACAGCAACTTGTTTTCTCTTTGTGATAAAAATAAGCCAAACAACATTTAAAATCAGGTCGTCTTATAAATAATGTAATATTTGGAAATTACACTGAATTTTTTTCCTTCAACGTGCTTGGCAGGTGTTAACCTTAGGAGCATTAACTGTTGGTCCTTGATGATCTGAATTTGCCAGGCCTGGGATAACAGTGCGTGCCCCAAACAGCAGGGTGCAATTTTGGTCCTGCCAAGTTTCTTGATGCAACATGTCCAAATAGGAAATAGGAAACAACAAATTCTAGTAAAAACCTTGAAAAATCCACCCCACCCTCTTGAGCCTCCGAAGTTGCAAAGCTTGGCTTGGAAACCCTGAGATCCCAAAACCCTGCAAATAGTGCTCTTTTAGTCCTTTTATTTCAAGCCTCTGGCATTTGTATTCAACTGCCTTTTCTCGACCAAAAGGCCAGAGGCCAAGATGCTTCAAGCAAAGCAGATTCTCCTATGCACTCCTGAATCCCAAAACAGCAGCTTTAAAATAGAGTATCCCAGTAACAGGAGAGCCTTGGTGTCACCAGCATGGTGCAGTGCTGACAAGATGCCGAGATTAATGCATTAGTCACCAGAAGCACGAGTATTTTCCCCTCGTTACATCATTTGCACCAATTCTGGGCCAGAAATGCATAAGCAGATGGGAGATGCGCGTGAAACTTGCTTTTGGGTCTGGGCTAGGTTTACACCGATTGCCCTGCCTGTCTGTGACAGCGTGGCCTATCTGTGCTGGTGTCCCCCAGATGGATGTGTCATCCGCACTCCAGGGCTGCAGGGAATGATAAAGCAGGATCAAACAGTTGCTGATTCATTACTTGGCATTTTGTTACATGCCTTTCACTTATTTTAAAGCCTGTGATTGTTTGCTAAAGGTTTTACATGAGCTTGGTTTAAGGTCAGGAAGAAACCTGGTCTTTAATCATTTAAAAGGTGAATGATTTATATACTTGGAAGAGCAAAATAAGGTGTTTCATCTGATCTCAATGTTGACAAAACCCAGTAGCGATTTTGTGAGCATTAAACTCATGGCTGCCTCTGTGGCAGGAAATTTGGATCTGCTTTAAAATTCTTCAGAAAACTCAAGCAGTTGCTGGATGCTGGAAGTAAAAATGGTTTGAAATCTTCCCATCAGGATGTTTTATTGCACAAACCACCTTATCTCTCCAAAAGCACTAGGCTCTTACAGGAGGAGCAGAACTGGAGATACCTCTGCAAATAAAAGATGAAAGCTCTAAAATTCCTCTGAAAGGTGGCTTTTCTCCTTAGCTTGAGGTTTTGAAAAATATCTCCTTCTTTCCTCTCTTTCCTTGTCCATGTTTTGCTTTGGTTTGGGTAGGCAAGGCTGGAGCGCTCTACGTGGAGCCGTTCAGACCCACACGGTGCTGTCTGATATCAGGCTCGACGTGATGTAACGCAAGGTCGCACAGCAGAACCCAGCACCATGCACTACGTGGGGCACGTCGAAGCAGAGAGGGGCCTCCCACTGCATCCCAGGGTTTTGCACAGCGGGAACGGGAACACGCTTGGAGCTTCCCGGGCTTGCAGCTAGCAAGGTTCTCTCAGCCGTGTTTCGGCCAGGTGTGATAATAACCAGTCATAATGGAACCAGTGAGGAATGAGAGACTGAGAAAGGTCTTCCTTTATTGCTGTAATTAAATACACTTGGCGGGTCCTTGGAAACAATAGCAGGTGTGCAAAATTGAGGGAGAAACATGGGTTTGTCGTTTGCAAATTGATGGATTTGCTCTGAATCGGATGATGCTTTCTCATATAAATCTGCATGTTTCCAAATCTTTGTTTCCCCAAGTTTATTACTTTTTGCTTGGTTTTTTTCCTCTATTTTGTGTTGAAACTTTTTGTTTCTTTGCTTTTCCTGTTAGCTTTCCCCAACCAGATGTAGCTCTGCTTTGACTGTAATACTAATTCTAACTATAGCATCTTTAAGGCCATCTCAAAGCAATACCTTTAGTGTATTAAGCCACCAACAAACACACCAACATTTGAACTTGAACAGTTTGTAGTGCTGGTGCAGGGGACACATGCGGGAGCAGAGGCTGAGACTCCAGCAAGAGATGCTGCAGGTGGCCGAACATCCCAGACTGAGCCTCTCAGGTGGGTCCAGACCCCACAAATGGAGATCTAGGAAGGAGAGAGAAACACAGTTTTCCCCATCTCTGCCCTCACGGGTTAGGGTCTGAGATGGACACTTATGTGCATGAATCATGTTGAGGTACTGATTTATTTTAATAGAGAAATGTGTTTTAAGGCAAATAAAATTGGGTTTTGTGAAACCTCGTGCAGTCCCACTGGCCTCTAGGGAAGATTTTCTGCCTTGGCTTGGCCCATGTGCATGCACGCACCCCTACGGCTGAAACAGAGATTTAGGAAATTTAATGTGTTTCTCTTTATTTGTTTAAATATTAGCAGAGATTTTCATCTAAGCATATGAGCTTTAGGAGAAAAAAACTTAATTTAATGAGCTTCATAAATAAAATTATAACAACTGCTGACATGCTTCCAAGTATAGGCTGGATTGGTAATGGTAGCATTAATTCTCAATCTCTTTATTATCTTACTGTCTTGGCATAACTATGTATGTCTTACCCCATTGTTAAATTTATATTTTTATAGTAATTAAATGGTATTTTGTTGGCCTATATCTTCTTTATTGCAATTCTGATTTGAGACACTGAAAATATGACCTAGATTTCAGTTAAAAGGAATTGTTTACTGTCTTGACCAAGGGTAAGTAATTGAGGTTAATACAATTTAACATCTTTAGAGCAACTAGAAACAAAATTCTCATTAATGACGATAATATACCATGCCTCGTTATGGTTTTTGCCAGGGCCAGTGCGTTAATAATGCCCAAGATGGTCCCTTGAAAACAGCACTGCCTTAGCTTGCACATTTTAGAAACATAGTGTTTGTCACCTCCTTTGGTAGACACCGAACTTGATCTAAGGCTCACTAAATCCCTTCCATGTAGATCATTATTATTATGGCTTAACACTAGTGCTGCTTAGCTTATTTTTATGCCAGTGCAGTAACACGGTTGTTTTGCAGATCGCAGTGACAAGCAGAAAAGTTAGGCAGTTGCAACGTAGGGGTTTTCTTCTTGATGGGGCTCCTTATGGCTGTGTGCAGGCGCGTGTCTCCTGCTGCCAATTATTCCGCTATGTTTTCTTGTTCTTTCTGCAGCCTGGAACAGATAAACTTGATTTTTTTTTTATTTCTTTTAAATCATGCTCGCCCTTTATTAAAAATTCTTTGGCAATGGGTTATACAGAATCAAGGAGATTGCTTTGTCACCATCCATCTCCCCTCCTCTGCCCCTGGCGGCACTGAGGGCCATTAGTGTTAATTATTTAGAGTTCCTCGTTTTGCACACGGAGAAGGTGATCAATGTGCCAGGCTCGGTAAATGGTTATGGACCCCCAGACTGCAGTGCTTTACCCCTTGCTTTCCAAGAGTCCGAGCTCTTCGATGATACCCTTTGGGTTGTGTTCAGGGCAGTGTAAGCAGTGCTGTTTAGAAAGCTGGGGTTTTTTTTCTGGGTTTTGTTTGTTTTTGCCATGCAGGAACATTCTCTCTGTAAGTACTAACTCTTTGACACAGCCCACAATGATTTTTTTCTTGCATTTGTATGCATTTCCTGCTAATTTCCAGCTCTTGTGCATTCTGCACTGCAGACCACGCACTGTCAAACCCTCCCGGGTGGCCCCTTCACCAAGGCAGCCCTATGACTACCTGGCTGCTGGATCCAGGCAGTGCACAGGCTGTCCTGCTTGGAAATGAGGCAGTTGTGGGAAGTGAAGATCTAGGGACAGTTGTTCTGTCTCTTGAGGTGCAAAGACACCCACAAATTGAAAAGCGTTGAGCAGGAGCCACAGACATTGCAAGCAATGACCAAGATTGTGCTTCTAGGTCCTGGCTGGCTCCTCAGGCACCTTTTCTGTGTGGCTGGATTGGGCAGACACATACCAAATTGCTCCAACTTCCACTGGAATACCTGTGAAATGCACTTTATTTGTGGTGGAGGCACAAGTGTCTGTGCTAGCTGCACTTCATGTCAAACTGAGCTGTTCTGATGGGTCGGCTAGACTTCTGCAACCCAGGCAGAGAGGTCCTCCCTGAAACCCAACCTCTGACCATTTTGCTTCTCTCTCTGCCACTAACATGTCACTATGGAGCTGGACTTCATATATCTGGTATCTGTTTAGGGAATTCTGGAGCAAATGTAGCTTTCTGTGGGCTCTCCAGACCCTAGCTAGGCTGAAGGATGGATTTGTAGTTGCTCGTTGCATTCTGGACGTGCTTCGTGAAATGCAATTTATTACATGTTGCAGTTTTTCCAGTTGACTTGGTTGCAAAAGAGCAGATTTGGGAAATATTCCTGTGAAATGCATGGTAGCAGCTCTTGGGTTAATTCCAATCTTTTGACCCCACCTTCTTCCACGGTCCAGTCACAGGTAGCATCAGAGCACTAGCAGCTCCCTAGCACCAGAAGGCTCACTACAAAAGGCTGCAGAATCAAAACATGACCAGGAATATGCAATGAACTGAATTGTGGCCTGAATTCATGGCCATAATGTAGTGCCACACAATAGAAATATTGTTCCTGACGGGCAAAGGCATTCCGAGTACTGAAGTCACGGTGCAAAACTTGCTTAACGATTTGCATTTTTCCCCCCTATGTTACAAAACATAGTTGAGCAGATGGACGCAGCCAGCTGTACATAGAGCTTTAGGGAGTACTGAGGGGGAAAAAAAGAGGTTGTTGTTAAGACAAATGTAATAATCTCCGTGATAATTAGTTTAATTTAGATCCCTGCATCCGACTCATTTCTGACTAACCTTGTATGAAGCCTTTCTTGCCTCTCTGACGAGTCAGTGGATGTGGTTTGATTACAGTCCCCAGTTTTGTGCTTGCGGATTGCTCACTGATCGCTGGCATTTTTCATTAGGCAGTTGCTTTATCGCATTGTTGTTTAGAGGGGGAGTAATTTGTGTTTTCTAATTAATTTAATTCCAGTCACATTTTGCAAGTAGCTACAATGAGCCCATTCAAGGGGTTTTAGGTCATATTGACATTGCATGGCAGATGCGCGGGTTTGTTTTGAAACACGCTGTTAACTCTGTGATGACAAGAGCCCATTTGGTAGTGTGGCTGCTGTAAGAGGGAATTTGCACCTGCAGAAAAAAAAAGCAAAACAAAAAAAAATTGGAAGATGCATTTTAAGTGCTGCAGCAAGATGTCTGTATGGATTAAATCATAAAGGAAATACACTGGAAAGAGAAAATAAAAGCTGGAGCAGTGGCATTCTCACATTTCAGGCGGTTATTCCCCTGGCTGTAGGCTTGTCCCATGAAAGCCTCTCAAGTTTTGTGAACATGCCACTGATTTTGGTTTAAAAAAGGCAATTACTGCTAGTGCTCCAACAAACTCTGGCATGGAGCAACAACACCATGAGAGGCAGTGGTCCATGAGGGACCACATGAGCAGTGGCCTTGGGTGTATTTTCCATTATTTTCCAGCCTTTTTCCATTTCTTTTGGGTTGGAGCAGCTGAAATTAATGACGAACACTGACGGAGAGCTTTGTTCAGTAGCTCATACTTAATATATTTTAACATTTAATGATTGCAATGCTGTGAACTAAATTTCGGTACGCTCTGGACCAAGAAGCCAGCTGCATCTCAGCGTTATCTTTTGTAGGGAAGGCTCAGATTGCTGCAAAGCCTCTCCTGGCTCCCGTCGTGCTTTCCACTGAGGGTGTGTGCATGCCTGCGTGCGTCTCCGCGCTACCTATTGATTTAATAGGAAAGAGCATCCCTTGGAAGGGAAGAGCGAGCATGTGTGCGCATGCATGTGGAAGGAGCGCGCGCCAGGGACTGGCTCGCTGCACGTTTGCATTTATGATAAATGGGGCCTGTTAGAAAGGCGACTTGCCACGAATGTTATTAGTGCTGCACTCGGTGGGGGTGCTGCACAAACGCCGAGGCCAGCAGCAGAAACACTGGAGTCCAGGCGGGTTTGGTGTGTTGTCATCCCCATATTAGGGGTTTCCAGTTGGGTCCATGGAGCAGGCAGCAATTTGGGTGCTATTTGTCATTTTTACCCGTGGTTCTTGCACGTTCAAAGGAAGCATCACCTTAAAACACGCTTCTTCCTTGCAGGATTTGCAAAGCAGCTTCTCATAGTCCCTGGGTAAATCTGAGACAGGGGCATGACTTTGAGCATAATAAAGAAAATGCATAAAGTCGAAAAACATTATGTGGCATAAATGCCCCATAAATCAGCATCCTAACTGCAAACACAGATTTTGAAAGTCTGAGTTACTGGGTGCTTAATGTGGAGGGGAAACCTGTGCTGGGGAGTTGATGCTGGTTTCCCAGCAGTGCAAATATGGGATTTCCCTCTATGGGGTTCCCCTCTCCTCATGGTGTGCAAGATGCTCCACGCTGCAAAACTGAGAAACCTTCCCCTATATCCACACTGGCTCCTTCCTTTGCATCCCCCAGAGATGGAATAAAAATCGCCCGTTTTTGCACTGCCCTAGCACCCCCAAGGGCCAGGGCATCAGCAGGGCTCCACTTTCAAGCCACGTCCTCCTGCAATGCAAGCTGCGAGCGTCAGCTCCTTGCATTTGCACCAAGGGGCTGGCACTTGCAGGAGGGAAAGGTGCGTTTTTCTCAGCAGGATTCACACTGGCGGGGTTGCATTTGTCCCCTGTGTAGCTCTGCTTTCTTTCCCCTTCCCGAGCCTCCCAGAGGCAGTGAGACAAACTGCCTTTTTTTTCTTTTTCTTTCTTTTTTTCTTTTAAAAACCCTTTTCTCACCAAATACTCCTTTTTAAAAACCCAACCTGTTCCCCCAAACGCTGCTCCCATTGGTCGGGGGAGGCTGACAAGCCGCCCGCGTCAGGAGGAAATATCCTGCCCTTAATTGCCGGCTAAGTCGCCCCTAATCCAGGGGAGAACGTCCCCCCCGAGCCCCCCTCTCCCTCTCCTCCCCTGCCGGCGCGCGCTCTCGCCGCTGATTCGACATGAGCAGACGGGTAACTCCGCCGCGCGAGCGAAACCTGGCATAACTCTGCAGATGGCTGCGTTCGGATGATGCACCTAGGGATCGATTTCCTCCTTTATTTTTTTTTATTTGTTTTTTTCTCCATTTATTTTTAAGACACGCTGACGCGTAGACGCTAATGCTTCTTTTTCCCTTCTTGCCGTTTTGCAGGACTGCCGGTCCCGAAGAAGAGCCCCAAGTCGGTGAGCACTTTTTCAATACTCTGTGTGTGTGTGTGTGTGTGTGTGTTTGTGTCTGGTTCGGAGGAGCGGGGAATGAGCTCGGAGGGTCCAGGGCTCCGCGGCACCTCGCCGTGTGCGGATGGGAGGGATGCAAGGGATGCAGCGCAGGGAGGGAGCTCGCTTGCAAGGAATGCCTGAGGTTTTTGCTCATCCAAGACGGATGAGCAGGTTCACCCACCAAAAAGAGGAGAAAAAAAAAAGGAGAGAAAAAAAAAGGGGGCTTTTGTTTCCTTTGGAAAATGGGAGGCTCCACCTTCCTGTTGCCGGAGCAGTTCTGGCTGTGCGTGCACAGGCACCAGCCTTTTCTCTTAGCGCCCTGAGTTTTATCTGGTGTCCAGGGCTGAACCCTTGCTTTCCATGGCGAGCAAGCTGGAGCAGGACTCGTGCCTGGCCACAGCTCCGGGGGAGCACGGATTGCTGCCCACCTGCTCTGGAGGCGCTTCCTTCGCGAGCGGAATTATCCCGCAGGTGTGCGAGCCTTTTTTTGGGGTGAAAGGAAAAGCAAATCAGTTTTTTCCTGCCTCTTCTGATCTTATTTCCACGTGCAGCTGTTCCTCGGATGACACACGAGCTAATCGCTCCGGAGCTGTCATCTGAAGTGTCATTAAGGCTCCGCACATGCCGTCGTGGGCAGGATTTAGCGCACTATTTATACGCAGCAAAAAGGAACGCTTTATTTTTAAAGGAAATGAAATATTTAGGGCTCGAAAGTTTCCAGAGGCTGGATGAGAGGGAGGCAGCGGGGGGACGGCGCGGCCCGCCGGGGGAGCGAGGGCTGGCGGCGGTAGGAGGCAGCTCCGCCATCGCCAGCGTGGGTGCCGTGGCTCGGGGCAGCGCTGAGGAGCACCACGGGAGCCGGGGCCGCTGTCGGCTCGCGTTAGTGTCGAGCAGCAGCAGCGCTCGCTCGCTGGCCCGGCCCCACGCGCCTCCGCGGGGCTGGTTCTGCCATGGGGGAGCAGGGCCGAGAGGCCTGCGAGCCCCCCGCGCCGCATGTCTTGGCCGCCCTTGTCTTGTCTTGGCCCGCCTTGTCTTGGCCCGCCCTTGTCTGCTCGCTCCGAGGCCGCGCTCAGTCCGCACCCGAGCTCCCCGGGGAAGGAGCCGTGGGCAGCCCGTGGTGAGGCAGGCTCGCTCGCACGCAGGGGCAGCCCCTCCATGGCGGCTTCTCCCTCGCATTTGCTGCAGGAGCAAGTGGAGCCTCCCCTTTCTCTGGGATGGGTTGGATGAAGAGCACAGCCTGGGCCTCTTGGCACTGTCCCCATGCCGGGCTTGTCCCCTGATCCAGTGCCCAGCTGGGACCTCGCTGCTCCCTGGGGACTGTTTTCCAAGGTTGGGAGCCATCAGGAGCATCCCGATATCCCTGGCGCTGCCGCAGGGGCACCTGCCAAATGCTTGGCAGGGGTTGAATGTGCTCCCTGTTTCCCCAGGAAGGCCACATAGTCTTTCCTCGCTAGTCAATTAGCCACAATTAAAGGATCAGCATGTGCCCAGCCCTGCCATGCTCAGCCTGACCCGAGCTAGGGCTCCATCTCCCCTGCTGCTGGTGGGACAACACGAGCATGGGGCTTCATCCTCCTTTCAGCTCAGCAGAAATCCCTTTTCTCCTGTATCTTCTCCCAAAGCCCAGACGCCCGCCCACCTTGCTGCCAACTCTTCTGTTTCTCAAAAAAAAAAAAAAGCCCTATTTTTAGGCCTGACTCCAGTATTGCAGGGTGCCAACATCAGGCTCTGGGTGTGCGTCCCGGGGGAGGTGTTGCAGGGCCTTGGAGAGGCTGGCGGGCTGCAAGAGGCTGTTTCTGCCTTCCGATTGCTCTTCCTGGTTTTCTTCCTGCCCGTGCAGGTGCCTGCACACGTTATCACTGATGCTTTTTGACGTGTTTTGGTGCGTTTCTCAGTTTTTAGGGAAAATTTTGCAATCTTAGTAGAAAAGCCAAAGTAGGAAAAAAAATCTTGAGTCAGATCTTGAAGGAAGCAGTAAAACTGGCTGGATGCGTCCAAGTTTTTTTTTTTTTATCTTCTTCTCTCCCCACAAAACAGGCAGGTTCATAACAGCTGTCTGCATTGATTTTTTTGCTTCCAATTTCCCATTGATTCTTTTCTAAATGAAAATGGATAATATTTTGTATTGACAGTGTGCAGATATACGTTTTCAGTATGCATATTTTTTAATATAGCAATTGCCCTGCAGTTGCCCTGATGCAATATGGTTGAAAACAAACTTACTTTTTTTCCTTCCCACTTTTTCCATGTATCAAAATATTCCACAAGGGGGCAAAGATTCTCATTTCCAGCTCCGTTTCGCATCGCTGCCAGGACCAGGTTCTCCAAAGTGCTCTAGAGCACAAAATCTATAACCAGATCATCCAAAGCCAGGTTCAATGCAGAGGGGAGGAACTGCTGAGCTCTCTTGAAAAGCTGACTTTTCTTTAGGATCTAAATAAATTAATTGTCAGCATAGCTGAACTGTGACCCAAAAATGTGTCCCCTTGCTGCCTCAATCCGCCTCTTGGCAGTGTCACCAGCCTCTGCTACTTCAGCCATCGCTGCCCAAAGTAGCAATTGCTCTTCCATTTGACCCAAGTGACAGGCTGGCTAGTGACACATTGGTGTCTGTAGCATCTCCCAGCCCAGCACAGTTCTAAGATGCTTTTAGGGTCTGTTTTCCTCCTCGCTCCTTTGGAAGCCCAAACAGCTTGAAGCTCCCCTGCTCTCATCACCTTTGCTGTTCCCCTCTCTCCCTGTGGTCACTGTCAAAGGACATAGTCCATAAGCTCTATCTCAGACCTCTGCCTTGGGTAGGGCATGAGAATTTTCAGCCTTCCGCACAGTAGTTTTGTCATGGGTGCAATACAGTAGCTGTGTGGTCTGCCCAAACAGACTCAAGGTTGTGCTCCTAGTTTTGGCTGCCATCTCATCAGATTCTGGTCTTTCTGGCAAGAAAGAATGGATACTGGAGGCCATAGACTGCTTGGTTTTGTGTTTCAAGGAAGGATGCTTGGTGGCTGCGGGTAGTTCAACGTCCCTGTGTTTTATCTGCGAGGTCCTGTCAAGTGTCACTATAATTCGGCTGATTTGGTTTATCCTGCACTGAAAACCATGGCCAGCTTGGGAGGATGTCTGCAAAAGGTCTGTCACCAAAGACCCTTGTGCTCCCCTGGACCCGGGTTAGCAGGACACGGGCTCCTCTGCCAGTATGGGAGCTGCACCAGGCAGGAGGGTCTGCATCACACAGGGAATGTCGGACATACAGTGAGGAAGCAGGTGGGAGTGGAGGAGCCATCCCTTCCATGGCAATACCTGGGCTTCCATAGGTTCAACCATTGCCCCAGAGCCCTGTCTCCAGCCAGGCATCCCCATGAGCAAATTCCCTAATTCTCCTGCTGGGCAAGTGGGAAGAAGTTTGACTCCAAGTGTTTTTGCCCCATCCTGCTAATGTGAAAATTAATTAATGTTGTCTTGAATTCATTTAATCACATATATCTGTAATTTACTTAGTGGTATTCTCCTTTCTCTGCAGATGGAGATGTCCCAGACTTTTTAAAGGTGTTTCTGTTTGAAAAATCAGTAGGCCCCTGGAAAACTTTCTCTGCCCATTCCATTTCTTGCAAAATTTCTGTGTGTTTGCAGCTACAAGTGTAGATGAAGTTAGAGGAGGGGAGGGGTTTTTGCTTGAGATGCACACTTTCATTTGCACTCCAAATATAGATCAGAGCTCATGGTTTGTACAGTGCTTAAAACAGATCCCATAAACTGAGAACCCTTTTTAAGGTTCAAACTTTTTTTTTAATAAGAACATTTTCAGATAGCTCCTAGCAGTTCCGCGAGGCTTGGATGCATAAGATTTCCCAGTTTTAACCAATTTAGTCCCTGTACTCTGAGCTTGTAAACCAGCTCTTCCCAGTGAGATTGGCCTGAAGTTTCACAGGATGCTTTTAGTTATTTTAGTTGCTTGACCAAACAAACAAACCAGTCCAGATGGCTGCATTGAGAGCTGCATTGTGTTTCTTTTTAAAGTTACAAAGGAGAGATTATCCACAGCATGGATTTTTAAGCCACTTCATTTAAAAACTGAAGGGCTGCATGTGAATTAGTTCCTTTTGCTGCTTAAAATGCTAAAAATGCCTGAAATTGGATCAGATATTTGTATTTGAAAGTCAGTGGATGAGTAATCGCAGCAGGTAGGATATGTTCAGAATTGCTTTAAAGGACAAAGACAAATTCATGTTCTAGTCAATTGAGATACCACTTAAAAAGGACAGTGGTGGCTTAACAACTGGACTTCAAAGCTGGAGAGTCTAAGCCATTGAACTGCTGTTTCCTCCCTTGGTGGAAACCCATGCATGTTTGTGGCTTACAAAAAAACAAGATTATTGCGAATACTCCAAAGAGACTCCTTTCATATGGTGACTTTCGCCTCCGTAACTAGCCCAGCTCTGCTATGACTGAGCATTGGCCACCTTGGGTTTTATGTCCAGCATGAAAGAAGGTTCTGAGGGGTGTGTTGCTCTTCAGACCACTGTGCTTATCTCCTATGTGTTTGTCACCAGATTTTCTGCCCACTTCTGCTTGGTCTTAGGTAGACAAGTGTGTCTAAGTAGGGGTTCCTACTGCTGTGTAATAGGGCACCTTGTGCCAACTGGAGACTCTGCTTTTATCTGAAGTCTCTAGATAAGTGACTCCTTTTAGCCAGGAATCTGTGGACGTTACGAAGATCACAGATAGGATGCTGTTTTTCCTGACCATTGATGCCAATGCAAGATCATCTCAAAAGAGAATTAAAAGAAGTATTTACTGCAGTGTTTGGGGAGCTCTTTCAAGGGAGAGTTTTGCTGCATATTCAGCAAATGCAATGCAAACGCAACTCGTGCCTCATTTGAGCGCAGACCATTGTGAACTTGAGCTTGGAATTGCATACCCTGCTTAGCTAAATATCGAGCAGACAAAGCTCTTGGCACACTGCTTTTGAAAAAGCCTTGAATTTAGGTAGACACATTGCTTCCTGTGTTGGTGTGCTCGATTAAAACAAGAAAATCAAAGTGCACAGGCAGACTTTTTGGCATTTGCCAGGGCCTCCTGTAATCCTGCAGCTGCTCGGAGAAGCAGAGAGATGAGATTGGCACTTGGTTGCCAACCCTCCCTTGATGTGGTGGGTGCTGCAGATGAAAAGTGACCTTTCCTGGACCTGCTACAGAAGAGCCAGGTGCAAATTTTCACCGGGCAGTTTGATGACTTTTCCTCACTCTTGTTAACTCAAGTTAGATCCTGATATTAACTAAGCAGCAGGTTGTTGAGTTTTTGGAGCCTAATGCAGGGGGGATGGAGGAAAAAGTGCACTGAAACTAGTAGCCTCTGATGAGATTTAGATTTGTTTTGTGTGCGAGGTGGAGCGCTGTGTGGTTTTAACGATAAACGTCTGTGTTTTGCATATCTCTTTCAGTCTATCAAAAATTTGTCATGGGGAAATAGAGCTGCATCCTGCATTAAGTGGTGGCAGCACAACTGTGATTTATATATTTGCCTATGCGCAGGCAGAACCCCTGATCAGAGACGGGAGGCAAAACTGATGGAAAACACCCACTCGGCGACCAGTAACTGGCTGTTCTCTATCTCTCTCTCTCTCCTTCCACTTGCTCTCCTCCGTACAGCAACCACTTGAAAGGAAAGACAGCCAAACCAGTTCTCAGCACAGCGTCTCCAGCCACCGCAGCGGGCACACGGCGTCGCCCGTGCACGGCTCGCAGGCGCTGCCCGACTACGCGGCCCCCGACGCGCCGCCCGCCGACCAGCCGGACAACCCTGGGCAGAAGAAGCCGGATCCGTTCAAAATCTGGGCCCAGTCCAGGAGCATGTATGAAAGCCGACGTGAGTATGAAGCAGGTGTCGTTGCTAAGGCTACGGCGCTGGCAGCTGCGCTCCGTGCGTTTTCTTTGCTCAGGGCTGCATCTTTTCCGCGTCTGTGGGAAATTCACGGCTTCGGGTTTGATGCTTTGGGATCTGCCCGTGATGCTACCGGTACCTGATGAGTTTAGATGGTCTCCAGTTAAAGGGCACGTTGACCTACTGCAAAAAAAAAAAAAAAAAAAAAAAGTCCCAGTAAAATAATGTAAATATTAAATTCCATCTCCTTATTTTTTCTCTATTTTTATATTGGGTGAAGGAGACTTTCCAAGCTGGTTATGCAGATCCTTAACTATCTTTTCAAGGTGAAGGCATTGCTATGAATAGGAATTTCAGCGAGGAGGGGAAGTATTTAGTTTGTTGAAATTCCTCTCGCATACTTGCTGGTCTCACTTCTCAGATGCAAAAATCCAGCTGAGCCCTTCGACTTTGACAAGTGTCGACCACTCTAACTGTATAGAAATCAAATGCAAATTGTAAACAGCTTTTATGGTAATTATTAATCTACACACTTGGCTAATAGTTCAGCAGGGCTTTGATTCTGCTCCAAGGGTACGGATATGCCTTCAATTTGTTTCTCCTCTGCAAGCAAAATAAGCATGCTAACTTCACTTTAATTACGCTGCTGAAGGTGGTAGAATCTGTAAAAGCTTCTTAAAGAATTAAAGAGTATTAGGTTCACACCCAGAAACAATAGCTATTTTAATTATGGAAAAGGGACCTTGAAAGTCTTAGTGCTGTAAGGTTATAACCTCGAGTTTGCTTTCTTTGTGCTCACTGGAATTTGATAGAAGCAGTATAAAATGAACATTAACCGAGAATGAAAAATGTAGAGTTGATATTTATTTTTTTTTCCTGACCAAATGAATCACTTCTAAATCTTATGTCCTGGAAAAATTAAATCATGAGTCACAGTTTTCTTGGCTGAAGCTGCCTCTCTTTGGATTGAATTTCTCAGCAATGCAGTTTGTAGGTGTCTCTGCTTCTCTGTGCTGCTTTCTTTGCCTTTTCAGGGCTTAGCTGTATTCCTCACCTTGCAGGCTCTTGGGCCAGACCTACGGAGAAAAGCAGCGACCGCGCTTCCTCGCTGCCTGTGCACCTAGTTGAAATAGGAGAAAGGGGCAGAGAGCTGAGGCCCGGGGACTTTTCAGTCCTGCAGAGCTCCTTCACCTGCCCCAGACTGCCGAGATCGAGGCCAGCCCGTGGCAACGGTATCACCTTCGTGCAGCTGGAGCTCTTCAGCTCGCTCCTTGCAGCGGGGTCCCCACAGGCACCGTGTTGTCATCGTCTCTGACCTCCCTGTGCCTATTTAGCTAATTTCTAATTAACTGTTTAACTCGTACTAATTAGTCATTAGTATTAGCTTAGCAGCCCTAACTCCTGCCTGTCTTTCCTGATAAAAACCTGAGGCCGAGTGAGAGAAGTCTCCCATTGCACATTGAAGCTGTTGCCTTTCTGGGTCACTCTCCAAAACAATGTGGGAAATGGTGGCTCTTTCCTCGGTGCCTGTAGGTATCTCGTAGAGATTTTAGCCTTGTCTGTGAGTAGAGCCCTTCCAGTAGAGCCTTCTGCTGCTCTCCTGGCACTCTGGTTACCCAGGTCCAAAGTCTACCAGTGTCACAGTCCTCTCGACACTGTGACGCTGGACCATGAGATTGTTGCTTGGGGCTTTTGCTAGAGCATCTCATCTGCTGCCACATTGCAATCCTTTAGCATCCCCATTGCACTCTGTTGCGTGCCATGGTCCAGGAGCTCTGGGTGGAGGGAGTTAATCCTCTTCTGTTGCTTTAATCCTGTTCTCCTGGCTCTTCTGCCAGATGGAACCTGCCTGTTTGGACAACAGTGCCTGTTTACCTCGCTTTACAGCTGTTTTCTACCCAGGAGAGGGTTTCCTAGAACTGTTTGATTTCATACACAGGGAGATCTTGTAGACTGACAAAAGCAAGAGATGGTGATGCCTCCTAGTAAGCACTGGCCGCTAGAAGTGTCAAAGAGCCCATAGATTTCAGCTCCTAAGCTGAAATGAAATATGCCCCTGAATATTAACTTGCCCTCTCACCGGTGACTTGGATCTCCTGAACCTAATGAAAAGTGAAGAAAAAGAGGAAAGATGCAGTCCAAGCTGAAAGGGCCAGTGAAATTGCTGTATATCCTATTGCAGTTGGATCACAAAGTGCAACTGGTGCTGCTGTTTAGAGGTCAGCAGTTGGTTCTCGCTCCTTCCCCAACCAAGCCCTTGCTTGCTGTCCCTCTCCTTGGTCTCTGATGATGATGATGAACAGTGTGTGCTTTGCCTGTCCTCTGCCTGGGGAGCGTGGCATGAGCTGCAGTGTTTCTTGCCCTCCCTTTGGTCTGCCAGGACAGGACAGAGCAGCTGGTGGCTGCTCTGTTATGAACATGCATCATCCCTGAAACTTGCTTCCCAGAGATGCTCAAGCACTAGTTGCATAGCCCTTGGTCTGGCCTTAGGGAGCACTGCAGACTGCAGGGTGGGAGAAACCTCCTCTGGAACTCCTGTCTTCTTGTTCGTCTGTTCCATGTGTGCTCTGCTTTGTGCTTTCCACTAGTTGCAGCCCATTTTAGCTTCTTTAGGTCCCTCCTTTAGCTGGCCACAATGCAAGGATATAATGGTTTGTTCTTTATTTGAGAACCTCTTTGACTTTGGAACTTAAGTTAGCATGTCTTTCTCTCTATTATCCATAGCTTTGGATCCTAGGTCTCTCTGTAATGAAAACATCAGCAGAACATAAATGAATAGCTGATGTAGAGAGGAGGGTGTTACTCTAGCAGCTGTGCTGAGGTTGGCTGAGGCATCCATCAGCCTGGGCTTTTGGTGAGTCCCAACAAGTCTTCATTGCCTGAGAAGCTCCAGACTGGTGCAGTCCAGGACTTCCCATCACTCGATTCTTTGCCTTGTGTTTGATGAATCTGAAAGGAACAGGACAACTTTCTTACTGGGGCCTCAAAACCCTGTCGCTCACAGGTGGACTGAAAAACAGAAACAGTCCTTTATATCAAAGTATATGATGAAGCTCAGGAAGGCAGAACTTTAGGTTATGAAATTGTTCTCAATGCTTTATTTAGTCCTGTTTCTGAAATCATGGAATATAAAGAGAACATAATGCATTTTTTCAAGTATAGTTGACGCAAAAAGAGGAATTCATTAGCCATAACGCAGCCAGATTTTTTAAAATCTAAAAATAATAAAGAGATTTAATTCACTATATGAATAGCATATTCTC